>ML682041.1:4381851-4509195 GCA_007922195.1 Podocnemis expansa | reverse complement strand
CCCCACAGCAAGGTTGGGGTGCATGTCCTGGCCCCCCCAAACTGCCATACCCACAGCAAGGTTGGGGTGCATGTCCTGTCCCCCCAAGAACAAGGCTGGGGTGCTCAGCCCAGTCCAGCCCCCCTATAGCAAGGTGGGGGTGCTTGTCCTGGCCCCCCCATGCTGTTCCCCTGACAGAAAGATTGGGGGGCTCAGCCTGGCCCTCCCATACTGTTCCCTGACAGTAAGGTTGGGGCATTTGTCCTGCCCCCCCCCGTGAGCAAGGGTCAGATGCATGTCTGGGCTCTGCCCCCCATACTGGCCCCCCAAGAGCGAGGTTGGGGCGCTGAGCCCCTCCATGACAGCGAGACCTGGGGGGGCAGCTGAGGCCACACCTGCAGGCCGTGCACAGCCCACCCCATCCACCTGTAGCACAGGTCAAGGTGTTGTGCTCACTCTCCCCCTGTTTTTGCACTGGCCAGAGAGGCCGGATGTGGATTGTGGAGCCCAGGTTGCTCCCGTTTAACCCAGATCTAGGGTAGCTGGGCGTTTTGAGCTGCCATTTGACTACAGCTGGCTTTTAGATGCTGAAAAAAATCCGTTCTTGGGCAGTAAAGTGCCCTCATTTATGAAGGTGGCATATGTTTGAAATATTATTCTTGGTAACCAATATGCCTGGGACAGGAGACAGCTTTTCCAACTAAAAATCTTTACAACGTTTATTAAGGCGTGTTGCCCTTACGGTAACTTCATTGGTCTATTGAGGGGTGTTTTAACTCAAGGTCTCTCTGTATCACATTCACAGTCTATACTTTTGCAGTTACTACAATATTTTATTTGTATATGTTTCTTTTAAGAAGAAATTATTATCTCAAGGAATAAGATCTGCATGAGAGTCTTTGCAGTCACTAGCTAGGATTCCTAACGCTGTTGAGGGCTGTTTGAAACCATTTGCTTAATCAAACGATTGTTTCTGAATGGAGGGGGAGTCATGGTGACTGCCTGATGAAGAAGCAGTGATTTATTGTAATGGAATATGCTGTGTAATGCAAGAGTATCTGGGGAAGAAAAACACAGGAAGCAGTGGAATGAATAATCCTATTTGTCAGATGAACAGAAATGAAACTGAAAACGTTTAATTGTCTCTTGCTTCAGCTTTCAAAAAGAACTTGGATATGGCTGCAGTTAATGAACAGGAAACTCGGCTGTGCAGCAACTGGTAAGAAACAAAAATCCGACACTGTTGGCATCAGTGATTATATGCAGGGGTTTTGGAACAGTTTGTATATTGGGGGTGCTGAACTGACCTGTAAACCCAATCTGATGGAAACCTCTTCAGGCTGGGTGGTGCACCTCACACATCTATTTCCAGCACTTAAGATTGTGTGTCATTATAATGTGCCTACATAAACTCTGAAACGTGCTGTACTGGATGCAAAAGTCTTCAGAGATGGAAACAGCAAGTGGTATGTAAACTTTTCTAAAGATCATGAAGTGTGTGTGTGTGTGTGTGTGTGTGTGTGTGTGTGTGTGTGTGTGTGTGTGTGTGTGAGAAAGAGAGAGAGAGAGAGATCGATCTAATGCAGGGATGAAGTAAATGTCTTGTTTTTAAAAATATCTTTTTTTCAGGCAGTGGCAGTTGTGTGAAGTGGCTTATATGGAAATTTAACTGGCTTGGTTCTGATGGCTTGGTCAAATATATGGAAATCAGCATGCTCAGACAGGGCCTTATTTCAGTGGTTCCCAACCCTTTCTCTGCCGTGGCACACCTTGCTACTTTTGAGGCACACCACCAGGGCTGTTCCTAGGGTAGGAAAGTGGGGCAGCCGCCCAGGGCCACGTGGGTCCTGCACCGCTGCCCCCCCCATGCTGTGGACTGGCAGGAGCCCCCAGTCTCCCATGGTGAACCCCGAATGGTTTTGGCCAGCAGACACAGGCTCACTCAGAGGCTGCTCTGTGGCTGAGTAGCTGGGCTGCCTGGCACCCCCCTAGCATGCAGCTGAGTGATTCGCTGGAGGGGAGAGGGGGTTTAACCCTTTCCAGCACCAGCCCAAGGAACATACAGCCCTGTAAGTACTGGGGGGAGCCTGAGCCAAGGGGGGAGCTGGCTGGGGATCTGTCCCTTGCCCCCAGGCCCTGGGTCAGGCCTGCAGCCAGGTCAGGAGTAGGGGTCTGGGGGACCTGGGAATCCAGAACTCCCCATGGTGGGCCCTAGGTCTCCCCAGGCCAACGTGGGGCAGGTGGCCAGGGCTCAGGCTGAGCCAGGCATCATTGCCAGCAGGCCAACGGGCAGGCTGGACCAGGGATTGTTTCCACCCATCACCAGCCCAGGTGGCAAGGCCAGGGTCACAGGCCTGGTCAGGGGTCAACCTCCCCAAGCCTGGGGGGGGGCAGGCTCAGCCAGGGCTCACCACCCAAGGCAAGGCAGCAATGCTGGGGAGCAGGTGGGGCCAGGGTTTATGCCCCCCCCCCCCAGCCCATGTAGTGAGGCCAGGAGTCACCTCCCCCTAGGTAAAACCCCAGGCCAGTGGGCTGGTGGGCAGGTCTGGCCCCGTATCAAACCTGTGCCCCAGGCCAGTGGGCAGGTCTGGCCGGGGTCCCCTTCCCCTAGCCCAGGGGCAAGGCTCAGGGGCAGCAGGCAGGTCTGGCCAGGGCTCACCTCACCTGTCACTAGCCCAGGTGGCAAGACTGGGTGGCCGGCATGCAGGCCTGGTACAGAGCTGAGAGTGGCATGCAGGGGAGGGAGGCGTACTGGTGGCACTTTTTGTGGGTTCACCTGGTCCCTGGCATGGGACTGCCAGAGCTGGGACCTGCCCCTCCCCTGGGGTGGCCAGTCTCACCCCCCAGTACTGGGGGGGTGAACGGGGGCCCCACAGAAGGTGATTTGCCCAGGGCCACACACCCCCAGGGATGGCCCTGCACACCACCATATAGTTTCCAAATGAACTTGTGAATATTCATAAGTCAATGAGCCAATCCAGAGCTCTGAGTAGTTTTTCAAACAATTTTGTGGCACACGTGCTCAGAGCTGATGTGGCACACTGGTTGGGAAACACTGCCTTATTTGACCTTACAAACAAGATATACTGGATGTTGTCTGCCTCATAGCTTGGCTCCATCCTCTCGAGGTTGGAGGGCAGGGTCAGAAGGAATAAAGTAATGGAGTGCGAGGTACTTCATTGGTATTCAGAACTCGCCATCACTTTGGAAACAGCAAAATAACAGTAATGGAGCCTGGTGGTAGTGGTCCCTTCTCCCACTCCACCCTAGAAGAAGTAGAAATCAACTAACCTTATCAGTTCTCCTTTTAAAGAATGATTTTAGAAAATAAGCTAGTCTTCTAAAACCAGTGGCAGGAAAGCTGAAAATAAGGGATTGAATTTTTATTGCTCGTTTGAAATGTGCAGGCCCAATGCACCCCTGTGCCAGGCATGGCCCAGCCTGTTGGTTCTTGAGGAGACATGGGATGGCAATGAAAGGTTATAGCCCTAGTTCTTATGGGGGCTAGGTTTTTGTCTTGTGGCAGGGAAGGTGAAAGAATTGTCCTGTTGTGTTTGTAAACATTGTTTCTCTTAAAAGTCAAATTCCATCTTTAACTTCTACCAAGCTGATATGGGTACCTTAAATAAGTTAATTACCATAACTCAAAAAGTTCTGGCTCTGCTTCCTTATGTAATTCCAGGCTCTCTGTTAGTCTAACATCCTTCAGAGTAGAGGGTTCTTGTACTTGTTCCGTTAGAGTTCAGAGATCCAAATGCAGCAATAACACACAGCAGGCCCAACTTCCCAAGCTTAATAGACGACTTGCATCCCTTTTGGGCTTTTTCTCGCTCTCTGCTCCTTGTATGGGACAGCATCTAGATGGTGCTGTTCTCAGCCTGCCTCTTCTTTCCACTAGGCAGGCTGCCTGGCTGCTGACCTGTCCCTCTATTCCCAGGAAGCATCTGCAGAGCTTTTTGCTTTTCAGCCAGTCAGAGCGCCAGCTCTACCTGTGTGCATGGTTTGAGTCGCACTCTCTGGCTCTCCAAACCCCTTCATGGTCTCCCTGCAGAGTGTAGGGCCTGGGTCCTTCTCTTACCTTCCAGCTGGGGGTCAGCTGGCCTGTTTCCAGTGCACTGGCCTCTTCTCCCTTAAAGTGGCAGTGTTACCCTGTGACACCTTTCAAATTGCTGAACGGTTTTTTCCCCATCTATAACCCTGCACATAACTGAGGACAGAGCAACAGATTTCTCCAAATTAGACAGAGGTAGGGATTCCTTATTTCAGAACAGCAGGGATATTGCGTCTTTTTTGTTCTCTGGAAGAGTGAGTACTATTGCAACCTAACTGAAAAATCACTGCCTAGCTTTGCTAAGCAGAGGATTACCTGACTTTCATACTATGGAGGAGCACTTTTTGCAAAAAGTCTGTAACTCTGCCACTGCTTAGATCTGATGACTGCCTGGGTATGCTGCAAGGGTTGTCTGTTTTCCCCAAAGGTGGGGTTGAACAGTGTTTTTGATTTCTTGATGAACTGGAAGACTTTTGTCTGTCTAACTTGGTGAGTTTGCCTGTTCTGACTGTGCACAACCTGTAGGCCCAGGCTTGTGTTTTTATATTTCCTCCTTGCCTATGTACTTAATTTTATAAGCAATACATTCCTGAAGGGCTTATTTGGTTTTACTATTGTTTTTTCCTTTCATGCAGCTCTTCTTGAATCATACATCTGCTTGAATTTATTTTCAGTGTAATTTTGTGAATAGTACTTTTTGTATCTCTTATAGCAAAAAGGATATTCCTGTAGCTAACTTCACCATCCATGAGATCCACTGTAGTAGAAATATTGGAGTGTGTCCTTTCTGCAAGGAGCCTATCCCTAAATCTGAAATGAAAAACCACATTGAATCTGAACATGTGCAGGTAATAAATAAAAAAAAAATTCTACTCTAAAATAGCTGATCTTCATGAAGTGCATTTAGTAACTGTTTGGTTTTTTTATCCTAGGTTACTTGTAAGTGCAATGTGAAGATGGAAAAATGTCATTTAGAAGATCATGAGGTTGGTATCTTTGGTGTTTCCACTCTGTGTTTCCAGTACTGACAATAGAGCTTCCCTGCTGATCAGATTTATGTACTAAGCTAACTGATCTTGGATCTGCTCTACCTATGTTTAATCTGCTTTCTAAATCCATGCTAGTCACTGATACTTGTGTAAGAGGCAAGCTGTATTAGTTTGAAGCAGTTGTGCTCACATGCCTAAAAGGCAGCTCCAAGCTCTACTGCTGGAGGAAGTCTGCATACATTTGATTGGGTAGTTACTGTCTGTTTGTCCGTAAGTTGCGGTCAAGGCTGAAAATTCTGCCAGTGACTATCATGGTACTGAACTTGGCAACCTCACCTTTCAGTTTCTTGACTTATTTCAGATTTTTCCACACTAACCTTTACACAAAACCTAAGGATTTGTCTTATCCACGTGGTAAACAAGGCTAACTCCCCATGACTTTATTTCCCAATCATCACTGGAGTTAATGTTGGTGGAATAGGAGAGTGTCACAGGAAAATGGGTTTCTGCTTCAGCATAAGCACACAAATGCAGTCAGGGTAGGCGAAGGGGGTTAAAACAAGCCTCTCGCTACAAAGCGTGCAGTTTTGAGCAGTAATTTACTCAAAGCACGTTATGCAATATAACTATTAAGACTTCAAATGAGAGAAGATGAACAGTGATGATCACTATAGTGAAGTCTAAAACAAAACCAAAATAAGAGGCTTGATCTACAGATCCACTTGGAGCTTTTAGATTAGTTTTTAGGGCTGTTATGTTGAAGTATGATGTGTAGTAAATACATGCTTCCTTTTTCCTGAATAAAATACACTGAACTTCCAGTGTGCCACACAAGACGTACTGTATAGCTGGAGAAGAGTTTGTACACACACTCTCAAAACAGTCACTTACTACTTCTAGGAGCTGGCTGGTTTCTGAATGAAGACAGAAATCTTTAAGCTATTTGGCACGCATCTCTCAGAAATAGCAGTGAACTGGGTACAGTCTTTGCCAGTAAGCCAGCCTAGTGTAACTCTGACTGCATGTACCAAGAATTGTTTGCTTTTCTGTTTTAGGCATCAGCATGCCCACTGCGTCCTGCAGTTTGCCAACATTGCGAGCTAGAGCTAGCCTTCAATAAACTTCAGGACCATGAGGACTACTGTGGAACTAGGACTGAAACATGTGGCACGTGTGGTCGCAACATAATGGTAAAAGATCTGAAAGAGCACCCTGAAGTTTGTGGGAAAGAGCTGGAAATAAAAAAAGTTAATCAAGCACGGTCACACTATACCTGTGTGGATGAGGCTGCAAACCTGTGTACCTTTGAAACCATCAGAAACCTTGTGAGTTCAGATGATTATGATAAGACTGTGCGGAGGATGCGCAGGCCACTGGGAGACGGATTGTATGGTGGTTTTGGAGGAGACCAGACTCTTAATATTAACAGAAGAAATGCATCAGCAATGTGGAGGGATCAGAATCGAGGTAAAGTGTGGATAAGGGCTATAATTATGAAGTCATACTTTATACAGCCTCCAATTTATTTTAAAATTGAATAACTAAGGGGCATGAAAGGTCCATAACTATGCTCTGTATGAAATGAAGTGTCAAATAATTAGAAAACCTGAATGAGAACACTAGGAATGCATAGGTGTTTACTGCAGAATTGAACTTCAACTATATAAAACTCTTCAGTAGATGATCTCTAAAATAGGATGGTAGAGAATTAGCAGCTTTTAAATGACTATAGTGAATATCTTACCTAGAATGAAAGTTTTGTTTGCATCCACTCAAGTTCTGTGCATTTTAGTTAGCAGTCAGACTCTCTCCTGTGCTTGACTTTAATACAAGGATAGTTAATGTTTCTGCAGTTTCCATATTTGATGAGGAGTCTTCCAGTAGTAGTTCATTTGGACATAAGTGAGACCTATAAATGTATCTTCACTCTTTCCACTGAGGCATGGTGAGTTAGAGGATTAGAAGTTTAAGGTCACCCCTTAGGACGCTGTTTTCAAGAACACACATTTCTGCTTTGTGTTCAGGGAGATTAAAGGGTTAGCATTGCTGAACTGCTGTGACCTCTTGTCTCGCAAGATGCGTGTCATAGAATTGCTTCTAGTGGTTCTTCTGGTTGAACCAGAGCTTATTTTGTAGATGTTCCATTGTGATTTAGAGATTGCAAGGGATGAAGAAGCCATGATGCACTTAAGTAAACTTCTTTAATTCAAGAAGTTTATGACTTGGTGAAGGACACAAAGTTCCCCATCTCTCCGGTTAGACAAAGTGGAGGAGGGGGGAATACAGAAAAAGGTAAGGATCACGTTCCCTTATTTATCCCATGATATAACTTTTTTTAAAAACAAGAGTTCTATGTTTAGGGCCCAGTTCTGCCCCCATCTGCACTTGTGAAACTCGTTTGCTTATTCAGTTTGTTCTTGAAGTGTTAATTACTCTAAGAGTTGATACTTACAGCTTCTGCTGTTTCTTTAAGAGGATGAATTGGAACGACTGGAAAGGAACAAAAATACCGAGTCCCTTCTTTCTGGGGAGCAGAATTCCCATTTAGACTACATGCTGGCCCTTAGCCTGCAAAGTGAGAATAATCCCCACAACAACATTGCAGCTGAAATTCACAGCAACTTCTGGAAGAACTTCTGCTCCAAAGAGTTGGAGTCCTCTGAGCATCTTAATGAAACCACTAAGTCAGATTCTTTCTCGTGTGGTCCCTTGTCTATTAACACATCTAATCAGCTGAAAAGTAAGTATTTACAAAGTTTTTAATAAAACAGTTGATCTTGGTCATGGTGAACAGGGGACTCATGATTATCTTCCTGGAAATATCTGGATAGTACCAGAAGAATAGCACTTTGAGATTTGTTCTAAGCTGTGTTAAATAGAAATTCTAAGTGAATGTGCATAAAAGCCTTCCTTGTTCTTGGAGCCTTTCCTTCCTTTCTTCAACTGTATTTTCTGCTCCCTAAATTTTGACTATAGTGATTGCTAAAACAGCAGCATCTAATTTTACATGCAATAATCTGTTTTAAGAATTGGAGACATGCAGATATGAATATCAAAGTTTAATAATCCAAGTTCCTTTCTATTTAGAAATCTTTTTGGTCAGATAAGAGTACAGCATATCAATATGGATTAGTGTCTTGTTTGCAAAACAGTATACTAGCAGATTCAACTTGCTGTAATTCTGGCATCTCTTTAAATAAAACAAAAAACCTTTTTTATTCATGCTTGTTCTGAGAGATGTAGTAACATGTGGTGGTATGTTACATTTCATGATTAAATATGCTGGAGAGGGATAAAGTGCCAGATTTAAAAAAAAAACATTGTGCACTGCAGACATAGGAAGGCAGCTAGTGCATGGGGGTGTGCGTGTTTGTTTTTGTTTTTAATGCAAGGAATAATGAAGGTTTTGGGTTAAATCTCTTTCAAACTTAAGCAGGAAAAGTAATTTTTCCCTTAAGACTCACAAATGGGAATAAATGTGAAAGTAGTGACTAAATCCTGAGACATGCTATAATCCATCATCTGTGGCACAGAACTGAATGTTTTCATGGATTAGAAATTCTGAAGACAGGTTGTTTTTAGTTTGATTGTTAGCCCTTTTCATGGTAGGTGGCTTAATCCTTTTATTTATCTCACAGATGATATCATGTTGCCTTGTGAATTTTGTGAGGCACTCTACCCTGAGGAGGACCTGATTCTCCATCAGGTTTGGTATTTTTGTATTTTATAATAGTACTTTTTTGCGGTTGATCTAAAAGCACTTTACAAAGGAGGCTAGCATCGTGATCTGCATTTTATGGGTGTATATGGAGGAGTCTTACTGAAAAAGTTGCTAATATTTTCGATCAAAATTTCTATTTAGAAAAAAATCTATTTTTGAGAAATTTAGCATAATGTTGGTGTGTTCCCATTAATGCTTAAAGGAAACACATGCTTTCTTTAAGCTTAATTGTCCAATGGAAACATGTTAAAAAAAAAATTATCAAAACATTGCACTAAGCAGCTCCTTGTGTTAGCACATGAAGCCAATTGAACTGTCTTGGTCATGCTAAGTAAATGTGAAAAATAAATCTTAACTACAGATGGTAGTTTCTAAATCTGAGCGCGTAGCAACTTTTTAAAAACCTTTTATCGTCCCATTAACACAAGTTACACCCATGTATCTGGGGTGGAACATAGTCTCTGGCACTCTCTCTCATACTAAGAGTACATATTAGGAATAGAGGGTGGATGTGTTTACTGTGACATAGCTGTGTGTGTTGGTGTTTGTATCTTGCAAGCTCCAGAGGGGCGGCAGCCATGTTACTTCAGCAAAACAATGAGTTCTGCGGCACTTTTAAAGACTCTCAGAAGCTCACGGGATTGATAAAATTGTTTTATTTATTGCACTTTAAAAGTGCCACAGGACTCCTTGTTTATATATAGTTTGTTTTTTTTAATTTAGCAAAGCTTACAAAGCCTTCATGTGCTAAATATCTAATGCCTTCTTTCCAATGTTTCCCACATAACAACAGACGGGCTGTAACCCAGCAAGTGCGTTTGCTTCATTCAGTAAGAGACGTTCCTCCCCTTGTCAACAAGAAGAATATGACATGCGTATTAAAGATTTCTTAGAACAACTGCAGAGCTGCAGATCTACGTACCCACTGCAGCAACACCCTGTAAAGAGAGAGGACAGCATCATCATTCCATGTGAATTCTGTGGCATTCAGTTAGAAGAAGAAATACTTTTCCACCATCAGGTACAATTGCCTTTTGTAGGCTGGAATTTGACAGGTCATAGCAAATCCAATTTCTTAGTAGTAAATATTTTAAATCATTAATATTCAGATACAGCAATAGGGATTGCAGATGCAAGGGATTCACATGCTTGTCTGAATCTGTACTCACTCAACACAGATCTTTACCCATGAATGTCAGCATGGACTGTGGCTCAAGTTAAAGGAACAGTCGTAGACCTTTTTTCAAATAAAGCCTGCGCAAACAGTGTTCCAACAATTCCACAAACTCTCAAACTTTAGAGCCCCAGACTACCACCATCTCACTTCTGTTATAAAGCTTGCTCACTTTCCATCCCCTAACAGTTTTGCGGGGAGAACCAGAATCTCTGAGCTCTTGAATCTTGAGGTTCTAAAATGTTCAAAGGAAATGCCCTTTCTCTATCCCAACCTGTGCTCATAGCATTTGAATTCTTACACTTTCATCATCTTTTTCTCCTTGGCCTCATGCTCATGCACCTGTTCAATGATATGTCACATACCTAGGGTGACGAAGAAACAGTCAACTCGCGTGAGACAGAACTTCTTCTTGAAGGGGTAGGTGACATGCACACAGGTCATCTGAGACTAGAGTCTAAAGTCAGAGGCTGTTTTTGCTGACTTGTTCTGTCCTCATGATATGTTCGGATTGAACTTTACTGCTACCAAGCAGCTGACTTTTGCCATAATTAGGCATTGTGACAGGAAAACTTGCTATAGCACGTTCAGATCTTGTGAGCTGTAGGCTTTGTCAGAGGCATGACAAAAAGATGAATTTTGCACATCTCACTTAATCCTTTTTCAGCTGCTTTTTTTTCCTTTGTGTTGCGTGAAAACCTACCTGGCAAATGTATCTCAAATTTATATGAAAGTTGGGCTGAGTATCAAAGCAAGAGTCTAACATTTCCGCAGCATGGTTTAGGGGCTGTTCAACTCACAACAGGGAAACTGTTACCATCCTTAGACAGACAGACTAGGGGCTTTTTTCTGTCAGTTGCTTTTGCTGGAAGGCAGGCCACTGCCTGCAGTATGAAGGGATGAAATGTCTCCATATTATCTTTATTTAATTACTGTCCCAGATAAACAAAATGTTGTAGCTACAGAGTAAGACATGGTTTCCATTGTGAGGAGCTGAGCTTAACACAGCCAAGACCAAGCGTAGGGCAAGAAAGCAGGAGCATTCTGATAGATCATGTCCATTACCCTGGAAGTGGGATGGAGTTGGCCAGAAGGGGTAACCTAACCTGTGAGCTGGGAAGCTGAGATGGTGTGAAGGGTAATGAGAAAATGTGGTGTGGAAGGGAAGGAAGAGGAGATGAAACCTGCAGTTTTTGTATCTTCTACTTTCTCAGGAAGACAGGGTAATTGAGATGCTTCTGGTGATAGAGAAGGAAGGATACGGAAAGGAGTTAAAAAATAACTTGAAGATGCATGAACCAAGAGCCACGTGGGATAGTTGGCAGTGTCTGAGTATGGTTAAAATTGGGCCATACAAAATAAGGGTTTGGGGTGCAATTAAAACTTTTTCTGTCCTCCTGTAGATGTTCTGCATTGTTCTAGGAACATAGAAGTTTTACCTTTTTGGCTTTGGTAGTAATCTTTCAGAGGTAAAATTTTCATAGCTTTGCTTTATAGCATGTGCTCCATGGTAAGGAGAGTTTCATTGACCTTGGATCATGGTTGCTAACTGAGGATTTTCTGTAGTAGGTTGCTTCTTTGAAAGTAAAAGGACATCTGGATCAAGTGCCTTCATGCATCTGATCATGGTACACAACTTGGGGCTGCTCCTTTTTATAGTCTCTCAAGGGCCTGTCAAGTATAACTTTTTCTCACAGTAACCTTAGCCTGGGGCTATCAAATCTAGATGGGACATCCTTCTCTTTTTAAAATCCTCCTTGGCTTTTTCTTTAAATACCCCTAACCTATTTGTGCTACAGGTAATCCTGAACATGTGAAACTGAAGGATGGCAGCTACATTTTGTGTGTTTTGCCCTCTTTAGTATAGGTCTCTAACAGCAACAGAGGTAAATTTTGTTCTTTTTTGGCTTTTAAGCTACATGGGTATCAGGTTGCCAGTATTCCTTCTGACTTTATGGCTGCTGGGATTCAAGGTTGCATTGGCATCAGCAGTAATGGAGGTGACCTGCTGTGCTTGAGCCTAGCTTGGAGGCATCATCTTTAGGGATGAAAGGATGAGCAGTGACAGGACAAAGCTTGAACTTAAGCTGCCACAATGTCCCCACTTATGGTGTGGTGACTTCTCCACTACAAAGTAGACTGGCCATCAGCTCCCTACTGCACAGGCCACATCAACTAGTAGCTATTTCTGGGCTCTACTTGAACAAGTGAGGATCTGGGCAGGCTGTCATCAAACTAGCCTCTTGTCATTTCTCAAAACAAAGCCTTACTTCCCTTTGGCATTTGTGGGCAGCTGCCCCCTTCCACGCTTCCGCCACAATTAAGCATTGTCTAAGTGTCTGTCTGGAAACAATCTCTCCTGCTTTTAGGACCAGTGTGACTTACGCCCAGCCACTGCCAGTCCAGCAGAGGGCTTGTCGTTGCCTCCCAAAGACAACCTGGAGAGATCAGAATCGCCAGAAGTTAGAAGACGCATCAGACACCAAGGTATTAGTTAAGTACAGACTTCAGCTTGTGCTCCTTTCCATTCATGCTATCAGATCATTTCCTATAGCAAGTGCCAGAACAGAACAAGAATACTCATTTAATCTAGGTAGGGACTAGAACTGCAATCTCGTACCACTGTTTTGTACCGTACAACTTGCAGCACCCAGTGACTGTACAAAATGCTAAATGTGAAATCCAATATGAACAAAAACCAAAGAGAAACTTGTAATTACTAAGGCCTAAGCAGCAAGAGTGGAAACTGCCCAGTCTGTATTCGGTGTCATGGTGACAGCTTCCTCCATAATTACTGGAGTTGGGGGGGAATCTCTAATCTGCTGTCTCATCAGCTGTTGTTGCATTCTTACAGTCAGGTTAGTCAGTTGGTGCAGAGGGCTTTTACTGATTAGAGAGAGTATCAGAGGGCAGATGTTGACCTGAATGTTTTTAATAAAGTAAAAAAAAAAAAAAAACCCAACAATCACAACAGAAGCTCTGCAGGGTGTGTCTATTGTGGGTTGCCAAACAGAAATGGACTGGGAGGGAGAACATGGCCACCTGTGGGGTCATCAGTGTATTCATGTGAGTATACATACTAAGTTAACCATGTTAGGAAACTAGAAACTCTGTTCATAAGCCAGCTTTAAAACACAATAGAGCAACTTTTTATACTTCCCATACAGAAGAGATACCCTAAAAGGGCAGCCTCCATGCAAAGCCAGGTAATTTTTTTTTTTTTGTCCCAACTTCCTTCAACCAGGACAAATACGTCTGCTTTTTAAATGCTACAGCACTGACGTAAAACCATCTGTGTTGTTCTGAGTATCCTTTTAAAGGAAGCTCTCCAAAGCTGCTTAGAATGTAAAGTCCCTGTCTTAGGGGACTTGTACTAGTCTGTGAAGCTGGTATTTGTAGAGTGCAGTTGTGTCTCCACAGGCAGTATCAGCACATTAGCAATCCAGGCTATTGCTCAGATGATTTTAAAAAGGTGTCTTCGGTCACTTGGTGTAATCCACGTTCCTTGCTTCAATCAATGATCTCACTGCTGTTTCTAGTATGCATTACTGTTATCTGGCTTTCCTCTAGGGGAAATTTCACCTTGTTATCTAGAAGACTTCTGGGAGCAGAAGCTTGCCCGTGCTGTACGAGAGGACCATTCAGTAAGCAATATTTCAATTGCCAGAAGCATCCCCCGGCCCTCTTACAGTGCCGTAAGAGGCAGTGATGCCCTGACTCAGAAAGGGAAGCCCAGTAACTTTGATGGCAGAGAGAGAAGACTGAGAAGAGGCACAGCTGAATCAGGAATAAGCGCTGTGCCACTAGTGCGACCCACTCGAAACATCCACCCTGAAGACAGTGTGCCCAGTCTCCCACTGATGTCTCCAACACAGCCAAGGTAGCGTCTGATCAGCGTGGTGGTGGGAAGAGAATTTTTAGCTCTAGGTGATCCATGAGGGTCAGTCCTTAGCAATTGACAGCCAGTCCATTCTGACTTAGCTCTGCTCTAGTGAAATGAGGACGGGCTTGAGGGTGCATTTCCACTAGTGCAGGCATCAAAGCTTCGCAGAAACACAAGCAGGCGAATGGGAGCAAATGCTGTAGCCTCTGCAGCTCCTGGGGTTGGGGGAGGCTGTACTTGGTTTGGCCAGCTGATGTCTTCCTGGCTTTGAAGTAAGCAATACACAGAGTGTAATAGGAAAACAAGTTTTCTAGGAAACTTCTGGGTTTATGGTACTTGACCTGGCTACACAGTTGGCGCCAGTTTGCACACATCTTGTGTGCACACCCCCTTTCCCTGAAAAAGGGTCTGATTTCCTTGTGTGGAAAGACTTTTTGATAGTTCTGTAGCCTTCCTGCTGTAAGGCTGCCACTGGTTAAGAACTAGTTCTTCTGATTTTAACACCCCCTCCTCTTGCCATTTGGTCTAGCTTCTACTAGCCATGGCCAAAAGCCCTGCAGGTTCTGCAAAGCACCCTTTAGCATCAAAGTCCCCACTGGTGAAAGACCTTGTTCGCCTCCTCCCACTCCCAGCTTGGGATACAGGTAAAGGAGAGTTTACAGTGGAACTCTTGCTTATTTACCAGGACTGAGCTCTTCTCTTAACTAGTTTCTGTAACAGCATTGAATTTGCAGAGCTGCTGCAGTTGTCAACTTCTTTCCTCTGCAGTGTAAGAAATGAAGTGGGCAGGAGTCCTAGGATGGCAAACGGTCCTGTCGCTTTCAGAAACAGAAGCACCAAGGTAATTTTCTCAGAGCTTGTCCCCCATCATGGGTGGCTTCATTCATGTTTCAGTGGCTGACTGGAGTCTAGCCCCACACAGTCACCTGAAGGGACAGTGTGAGGCACAAACTGAACTGGGCATGGAGCTTGAACATGGTTAGCTGCTACCAGCTTGCCTTGCAGGAATCTGAGCTTTTCAGCTTCCTTGGAGGACTCTGTCCCTTGCTTCTTGGTGAAGCCTGAGTGGGGCAGGGAGAATGGCACTAAGTTTCCCTTATTTGTTTCTCCTTACACAGGCAAAATTCCAGAAGCCAGGCTCTGGCCAACCCGAGGAAGAATAACCTGCCCTCCTACAAAGAACATATTTAGCACTTGACATGCTACAGAACTAACTTAGGCCTGTGCAAGTACTTGCTATATTACCACCGTGAATGGGGACTTTGTATTAATTTTAAACTTTTTTAGAGGCAGTGACTTTTATAATTTTTTATAAGTTGGGGGAGTAGCAGATACTCTAGCTGCTGTTCAGAAATGTCCTTGTAAATTTTATCGCTGCTTAGTGGGGTGACTTTTTAAAGAAGCAGTGTCCAGAGTTGGTGAGTACTCTTCAGAGAGGGCCAACCTGTCACCGTAGCTGCTTGTTGTGTTGTGAGATGTACTAGGCTGTGGCTCAGCAGTCTGCACCAGCACAAATCCAGGGGCTGGAGCAGTAAACTTTGTCTGGTGAACAAACTGTCAGCCTGTACTAGTCTGGATGTAGACTAGTAAGTGACTGACTTGAGTTGTGCTCCTCAGTGGTGGCTCTTGGAACATGCTTCTCCTCAGCTGTCGATCTTCTTCACTAAGGCTTGGGGTCAGGGGATGGGCTTTGTTTCCCCTCTGCTTCAGCCATTTTACTTGCTGCTATTGGCAATAATTGTGTTAACTATTTATTTATGCAGTCAAGGCATTTCCCACATCTGCTAGGCTGTCATACCCGGTGTGGGAGTAAACTGGGGAGAATTATAGCTATTGTAACGTGTGGTGGTTCTGTGCCTCTACCTCTCGGTCTGTCTGAATGCCAGAAGCACCCAATGTTCAAGGCATCTGCAGGTGTGCTTGGGATTGGCAGCGGAGCTTTCATTCTCTCTAAACTGCTTGGGTGCTGTACCAAAGCCCTTACTTTTTAAAATTCCTTGTAATAAAATTTGTATCTACCACTCTGTGTTCTGTAAATATCTAGGCCAGTGCTTTAGAGTCGCTGAGTGGAATGGGTTGGACAACTACAGGAAAGCTCCCCCCCCATTAGTCATGTTGGGCTGAAAGAACCCCAGTTCTGTTCTGTTTAGAAGTAATACAGTTATGACGTCCAGGCTGGCCTCTGAGGGGTCCACACTGCAATTGCAACTCCGTTGGCTCCAAGGGTTTAGCAAAGGGGTATTTTAATTGCAGGTAGACGGTTGTGCTCTTGGACCTGTGAGGGAGGGCAGACCCAGAATACAGGCAAAACTCAGATGGCTACATTGCACTTAAAATAACCCATTAGCCCAGGGGTCTCAAACTCCAATGACCATGAGGGCCACACCACTGAAACCTTTCTATACAATGATAAGTGTCGGTAATGATTGTCATTGCATGCGTCTACCTGTCTGAATGCCAGAAGCACCCAGTGTTCCTCAAGGCATCTACAGGTGTGCTTGGGATGTGGCCTGTGGGCTTGAGCCCCCATGGGCTAGTGAGGGGTGTCTACTGGCAGTGTCAGCCACTGTTTAGAGACAAGGTGGAACTTGAGTCAGCATGAGCTGGCTGGGAATCTCATTCATTCTCTTTAGTGGTGATAAACAGGACCCTTTGCTTACCTGCTTCCTCTTCTCCATGAAGTTTTACAGTCACCTTCAGCAGAGCTGTAGCAGGTTAAAATGAAGAGTTTTGGGCAGGAGAAAACTAGGTGCCTGAGTCAAAGTGGACAGCAGAGGAAAGAAATGGAAAGGTAATTCATGACTGGCAAGGGGTGGGCTAGACTCAGCCTCTTTCTGTGACCTTGCTGAACTTTAGAATTGCTCCTTTCCTCTGGAGAGCTGAGTTAACAGAAGGGGGATTGTCTTGAGAGGGGCAGGATGGAAGACTGGATTAAAGAAGGGAGTTCGCAGAGACTCGGATGATCAGGCTGGAGCGAGGCTAAGTAGACTTGGTCAAACTGATGGTTATTCTTGCCTCAGCAGTAACAAGGTGAGAAGCAGAAGGTTGAAGACAAGAACTGGCTCTTGGGTGGTAGCTCAGCTGTCTTCATCCATCCTAGTTGCGTTAGGCCCCGCTTGGGCTGCAGCCCACCTGTGTCTACAGTGGGAGCTGAGGCACAAACAGCCTACGTCAGAGAAAGCTGCCTAACTTCAGATTAGCTGGAGAAGCTTCACTGCAGTGGAGGAAGAGAACACATTCTCCAAGCCTGGCAAATACAAGATGAGGTAGTTTTGCCTTCAGGACAGGAGGGTGGCACAGTTGAACCCTGGAGTAAGAAGGCTCTGTGTGATTGTGCTCTAGAGGCAAGAAGAGGCATAACTTTCCCTCTAAAACTTACCAAGCTGCTGCATTTAGAGAGTCTCTGGTTCAGGTGCCCTAACTTGACAATGTGTCACCTCTGAGGGAGCTCTTCATAGCCATATTGTTATCGAGCTTGTCATACTTCACACCCAACCCTGAAGAAAAGCTCAACACTACAAGTACCAGGGACTGAAATCCTCAATGTGCTAACCCGCATATGCAGCTGGAAATAGAAAGCCCTGCAGTGGTTCTGCCAGCCTGAAATGAAAACTTAACAGCTGAGGTAGGTAGTGAGTTACTTCCATGAAGGTGGCAGCAGGGCCATCTTCCTCAGGAGCAGTCACTTTGACCTTTGGTGGGGGGGGGGGGGGCGCCTGACTTCATTTTCTACCATAGCTTGTGTGAATGAACTTGAACCTAAATCGTTTCCCATTAACACTCAAAGCTGAAGACCTAGCTTTTATCACTAGGTCAGGCAAGGTGCTGAGATTCCATCTTCTGAAACTCCTGCCACACTGAAAGGGGAGCAGAGTTTAGGGTCTGAGGGCCAGCTGGTGAACTTCCCCAAAAAGTTCTTTAAGAATTTAGTGAGAAGAGGGTTTTTTTGGCACATCAGAGCCAGGACACAGCTTGGAACAGTTAGCTCCACTGTGCTCACTGTACCAGAGAGGTGATGAGAACAGGTAGTGTGTGGCCAGTCATCTCAGTGCACTAGTTTGAAGTCAGGCTCCAAAGGGGCAGCTGCATGAGGCTAGTCAGTTTGTTAGCCACTTGCTACTTTCCAAAGTGATTATTTCACTCCAGCTAGCCTGAGATTGACAGCTGACCCCTCACAGTCTTGCCCTGTGCTTGCAAAGAGGCAACATGAACAAAAACTGCACACCCACAGCAGTGAAAATGAAGAACTACTGCCTAAGATTTTTGCATCGATTCAGGGCAGCACAGCAGAGGCCCTGACAGTGAGATGGATGGAAAAAAGGAGTACGAACCCTGACCGTGAAGCAGCTTTTGGACAAAGGCAGGAAGTGCTATGTTTACTAAAATGCCCACAAAGAGGGTAGACATCTCCGATTAGGAGTTGTTGGTGTCAAAAGAATGCAGATCACTACCTAGCCATCCGTCACCAGGGGCAGGGAAGTTTGTTTTTAGAGCAGTTAGCGGTTGTAGTTCAGCATGGGAAGGGGAAACTAGGGTTAGAGGTTGCCAGTGCTTGTCTGTACAGCCAGGGGCTGAGGGCAAGCCAGGATGTGAATATGTAGCAGAGGAGCTGGTCACACCCCCGTGGCAGCTGCTGGAGGGCTTTCACTGAAAGGTGACTTTCCCTATGCTCCTCTGCAGTCACATGCTGGCTTGCCATGCAGAAGCTTGGCCTGGAGACCTGTTCTTGGGCCTGGGCACATGGTACTGATACAGCAGCTTGGTCAGCATCAGGGAGCAAGTGCCGCCACAGGTTTCTTAGAAAAGTCACAGGACATGCTAAAGCCTTAGGGGCAGTGCTTCTGCCAGAAGCAATTATGACTCAAGGCCCAGGAAAAAGAGAACTAACCTCTCTGTTGAAAAACAAAGGCTGCTGCTAGCAAAAGCAAGCATTTATTAAATACAAGAGAAGCCCAGTGCTGTTATTAAAAACAAGTAGCAATCAGCCTGGCCATGGTAGGGGTTCTGGGGCAGAATAACACAGCTACAGCATCTTGTTCTCTAAACAATGAGGCCTGATTTATGGGGAAAGCTGGAGGGTGAAAACAGGAAATAAATGAACTAAAACTGCTTTTGTCTGCAATATTTTTAGTGCAGGAGCCACACTGCATGTTACCACTAACTTGCCTTTCACCCTTGTAAGCTCTGCTATACAGAAATAAAACTATCCCATGTGGAGTGTAAAGAAGAATTTCTAGTAGTTTTAATTCTCTGAGATGTGATGTGATGTCCTGGTGAGGTTTTCTTTTTCCGCCTCAAGTAATAAGGACACAATACATCTGAAGGAATGGCAAGACTCTTGTTAATGCTGTGTCACGTGCCAAGATGGCCACCTTACACGGACTAGAATAAATACCTAGTTTTCCATTGCTCGGTACAATTTTACATTCCAAATGAGTAGGCAGGTAAAGTAAAAAAAAAAAAAAAAAAAAAAAAAAAAAAAAATCACAAACCAAGGTCTGCTTAGAAAGACAAGCTCACTACACAGAAACTTCTACTGTAGGCTCACTGAGAACACAAGGAAACAACCATGGTTGGAAAAGGTGTAGTTCAAAGCTCTTATAATGGTCACTAAAATGAGTTCAGCGTTTCACTCCTTCAGCTTGTTCTCTCTACAAAGGGATCACGCTAATCCTCCAAATCAGTGAAAAGGAGATGAAGGTTATTTATTGTTGACACATTTTTCCTGTAGCAAGAAGCTTCATTTACACAGCAGGGTGTAAAGAGCATTGACTAAAAGTTTGTTATTAAATGCACCCATAAATAAATAATAAATAATATACATCAAGTAACTTTACAGCACACTTTTCAGGGCCAAGATGTGGATACACTTTACTCACGTGCGTTCTGGAAGGAAAAGCAGAAACATTAACAGCAGTTATCTTACTCACAGCTGTAACCCCATCCTCAGAAAGGACTGGCCTACCGCGTCCTCCAACCCCTACCAGTGAGGTATTTGACTGAAGTTTGAGTCCACTCAAGTTGTTAGGTGGTTGGAAGGAGATACTTAGTACAAAAATGCTATTTGAACTCCCAGAAAGAAAACCAAAGCCTTTGTCAGAACCAGTAGTTCTGCCATCCTTGATGTGCCTTCTGCTCAGCGTCTGTTTGAGAATGCACTTTTTGGATGGGAATAAAGGCATTTGAAGAAACATATCCTGCTTTGTTTTCCTCTGGTCTTTGTAAACTTTCCATGTTTGCCTTTGTCTGAATTGAGTTTTCAGCTACATCTACGCTTCTGCCAGAAAGTGAACAAGATTCTAGCATCTATATTATTTCTACACGTTTCTCAGAGGGGAGCGGGAAGGGAAACGCTACAGCATGGGAACAGTTTTCTTAACAACAGGATTTGGAGCCACTGTATGCCAGCAACTACTGCTACCACAGCCATCTCACACCCTTCATTCACTCACAGAACAGTGAGCGTATAGTCATTTGCTTAGGGGCTCTCTGTTCATCACACACGCATAGTAATTCCCAATATTCACAATAATATACAAAAAAGAAAAATACAGCTTTTCAATTCCCATTACAATTGACAAGCCAAACAATTAGTGTACGTCTGTCTTCTAACGAGACATGTAATACCAGCCTTAAAGTACAGTCACACGCACAGTCGGAGACCTTTATGTGGCTAGGTGTGCACCAGAAGGAAAACGACTAACTTGTAGCTCAGTACTGGCACTTAATTTACATTAGTGCTGAGCCAAGGAATACAGCAGGAATTTCAATGTTCTCTTCGGTTGTTTAGCATAAACAGGTTTTTCCAAAGAGTTCAGTTCTAAGTAGTTGAGAAAGTGATGCCTCACTTTAACTCCACCCAATATAGGGCAACACCTTTTTTGCATTAGCGAAAGAAGATACGTGTGCTTTGTCTCACCTCTGTCGAACACATTCTAAAACATACAACAGTTTAACACAGAATTGTTACCTCCCCGTACTCCACCATTATCTTTCCATATAAAAGAGAAACTGTATCTTCGGTGTATGTCTTTGCCCCAGTTCTAGGTGTCACATTTTTAGGATAATTTAGATAAATCATTTTTGAGTACTAAATAAACCATGGGTGCTTTAATCTCTGGCTAGTTAATATTTTTGAACGTGGACTGTGGCATTTTCTGCCACAGAGAACACCCACTTGGTTTCTTCCAATATTTTAAAACAAAAAATTACTTAAATTTTTGTTAGAAGGTTTAGTATCAATCCAGGAAGGTCTACATTGCAACATAACACTTTTCTGGGTGTCTCAGTCAACTCTGAAGAGGAAATTTTGAAAATGAAAAACATTTACGGTGGCAGTTAACGAGTCTGTTTGATTTGTATTTGAATGATTAACCAGGAACTTTCCAGAATATGTAAACATGTAATTTGGAAGCATGTTTTCTATTACAAAACCCAAATGTGTGTGTGTGCTGGAAGTTCAGTGTATTGCGTACAGAAAATGAACCCCCCCAAGCTTTCATATCACAGGTACATTGTTCTGAGTTATGGAAAATGTGGTGTTTTTTTAAAAATTAATTCAATGTTTGAACTCAACTATTTTAGAGGGAGAATGGGCTCTAATAATTTAAACCTGAGTTCTCAACCTCAGAACACAAGTTTGTGTTTGCATGGGCAACAATTCTAAATTAAAAATTAGCAATGTACATGTTCAAACATCTTTTAAAATTAAATTATAAACATCAAACTGGTCTGTACTAAGCTGTCCTACAAATATTCCACAAACAAGGCAGCAAAATAACCAGTCCACCACAAAGTTTACAAATACAAAACCTAAAGTCTTCCAGTAATTACTGTAATGGGAACAAAAGTTCAGAAAATAAATTAGTCTCCACTTCTTCACACAGTTTCACAGGAGGTATTTTCATGGGAATCAAAGGTTTCCAACAGAGCCGAGTCATGAAATGAGCCTCCCAAAAGTATCCCTAGCCTTGGTCTTGCTCAATTCAGCCACTAAGTGGGTCCTCCCTGTAGTGGACAGCATACCGGAGTTTTTCAAGCATTATATCCAGAGAGGAGTATTGAGGAAGCTTTATCATGAACATACACGTTTCAACGCGGATATACCGAGAATCTGGGGACCCTGTAAAGGAACCATGGGGAGACTTGTTAACAGGCTCTGCACTTTTAGGTTTCCATTAAGCTTCCTATTCCAAGGATGTGGTTTCTACACTGTCGATATTAAAACACACGACGGTAACAGAATCCTACACATTCTAGGTTCAGGAGACCCACCAAAAAGCACAACAGAAATCTACTGTTAATCTTGGGCCCACACTACTGTCCCTTTAAAAGCCTGGACACATGACATTATGGGAGCCACAGCACAAAATTTTACCACATTCTCTGCCGTGTGTGGCCAAACTGCAGCTACTCTGTCTTTGGAAGATTTTTTTTTTTTTTTCTTCTTGAAACATCTTATTAGAGCACAGCCTTTATTTCTCTTACAATCATCTCCTAAGTGTATGGCACTTGCTTTCTTCTGCAGGCTTGTCTACACAGCCGGGTAACGCACACTGCAGGGTTGTGATTTCTCGAGTGCAGTTAGCTGGTCCATGCAGACCCAGCTGATGTGCCCTCAACGTTCCTTAGTGCACTTTAATAAAGTGCACATAAAAAGCACCGAGTTAAACAGCCCTCTGCTTCATGTTTGTGCATTTTGGAGATCAGCTTCATACACATTGCTCCAACTGTGTAGACAAGCTGAGTCTATTGGACAAAGGGTGTTCTGAATGGCAAGGAGGATTTCAGATCTAGAAGAGTTCACCCAGTAAAGGAGGCTGATACTATTTCTACAAATGGACAGAAACCAACACACCTGCTGCTCCGTCTGGGGGCGCAATTTTCATGGGATAAGGTGGCACATGTGCAGTATCCGGGCCCCCATCTTTGCATGGACACGTAAAGGGGATTCGTTCCTGGTTGCAGGCAAATTTTATGAATTTGCAGAGTTCTTCCTGAGTAAACATTTCTAACGCACCCCAGAAAAATTCAATATGTTGATCAGTTTCCATCAGCCCCACTTGGTACATGGTATGTGCCTAAAACCGGGAAGGAGAAGGAAAATGCAATTAGATACACATGAAGAACACAATGCATTTTTCTTTCCTTTTCAAGTCTTCCACCACTTTTATTTTAAAGCATCAGTGACAATGGAGATGAAACACAATAGGATATCCTAACCAAGTCTGTTTTACGTGTACATGGACGAGTAGAAACTGATTCACTGAAACAGCTGCATTGTTTACAGTGACACACACCTGGAATTTCATATAATTCTACCCCAATGGACTGGCCTTTATACAAACCATTTCAAACCTGCCTTTGTGCTGCGTTTTTGTGCACTGTTTCAAACCAGTTTAAGGCTGCTGCTGTTGCAAGGCACATCTGAAGAGCTCACATGATGCTTTAGTACACTGAGTAACCTCTCAGCAAGAAAACAATCCTTCTTCATGGCACGCTGTCTATTTAACCAATGTTAAACATTTAAAAGCCAATGTCAAGTAATTCTGACTAAGTACGCTTGCAGGAATGATCAACATCTTGTTACTGAATTTTAAGCAACTAATTTCATCATAGCCAAAGAGGCAGACAAAGAATAAACTTTAATGATGTGGGGAGATTTAGAATTTGCTCATTTCTATACTGAATTGAAACAAAATTAATCCCAGCATGAAAATCAAAATTGTCGCTTTTCTTGACACAGAAGCAACGATCTACCTGAGAAGCAGCTTACCTATTCATTACCCAAATTTCAGACATTTATGTTGCAAAGCAAGACCCACGCCATGTACCTTTAGGAACTCCAGGTTAATATAAGGCAGCCCACATGTTCTCAGCTCCATTTCGAGGGGGGTCAGCATTGTTAGAAGCTGCAGGGGGATAATAGATCCCAGCCCAGCACGCACGGCCGTCATGCAGTCGGGATTCTGCAGTTCACGCAGCCGCAGGTTCCGGATCGCTGTGGCATACATGTCCTTATTCTCCCATCTGACGAGGGATTCAGAAAGAAGCGAGTCAGAGGAAAAATCTTACCCCCCATGCAATCTGCAATCCCTTTTTCTGGGTTCCTGAGCAAGGGCTTTTGGCTCCTTTAATTCTGGTGCCCTCAGGTCCCAATTTAACCCACACCCAGCAGCACCTGCGGCTCCTTGTAGTCGCTGAAGTTTTCATGTGCACACACACATAACCCCATGGCTACTAGGAAGCAGTCGCTATGTGTGCTGCTCGTCCTTAGGGATGAACAGTAGGAGGCTGGAAGTACCCTCATCAAAGGTCCCAGCGCTCCAGATTTCACATTACAGCAGCATCACAATTTAACTGAGGGCTGAGAAGCCGTCATGCAGAGCTTTCTAGTTTATTTACCCCCAAAAACACCCTCCCAGTAATGGTTTCACTCACACTACGGGAATGTGTCTGCCTCGAGGACACAGCTCCACCTCTTCGCCCGTCATGCTTAGGTAGGTGAACTTGCAACATGGTTTGTTAGGACAATCAGGGCTCTCGGTTGCTAGATGCTGGGATGCAATTTCAGCACACAAGGCCTCCAGTTCAGTCTCATCGTTTATCTAGGAGGACATGTGACAGTAAGAGTGACTAGCATTTAACCGCAACTTATTCGTGGGGAGCTCTTCAGATGCCATGTGACATAATGCGTAAAGGGGCCCCAACTACATCATCCAACGACAAAGGGACAGACCTGAAAGGCAGCCTGCCCACGGCTAAGTGAGCACATGTGGGTATGAGGTGAGCAAGCCTCCCTTTTGGTTTAGCACTGTAAAGATTACTCATGTGGTGTTAAGTTTCACATGCTGCACGAAGTGAAATATTTCAGAAAGCACCACACGAGTCTGTAGATCAACTGGATCCAATTGTGAGGAGGAGCTGCTGGGGCCACTCCTAGAGGATACGCTGACAAGAATCAAACTATCCTGTGATGCTGATAATGTTTTAAAGACCGAGCCACCACGGTGAATGTACTTCGCCGAATTTCCTTCACCCAGCTAATGTCTACTTTGCACTGCGGATGAGGACATTAAAAGTTCAATTAGAAACAGGGCTTATAGGAAATGAACATTTACCAAATAGCAGGACACCAAGTTACTAGGAAAACCAATGTTCATTTTCTAATTTCTAAGGGTTATAATAGCAAACTAAAGAGCATTTCCCAGACAATTTACAGTTACTCCTGTGCACCTTACTATCATCTGTGCATGGGATCCCTCACTGCCTGCTCTGTTCTGAAACACCAAGAGCCAAGAGAGAAGGAAATGTAGGTCAGGTTAGGGACTGCTTAAAGAAACTAGATGTGCACAAGTCCATGGGGCCGGATGAACTGCATCCGAGGGTGCTGAGGGAGCTGGCTGATGAGATAGCAGTACCTTTGGCCATTATCTTTGAAAACTCGTGGCAAACAGGGGAGGTGCCAGAGGACTGGAAAAAAGCAAATATAGTACCTATCTTCAAGAAAGGCAAAAAGGAGGATCCAGGGAATTACAGACCTGTCAGCCTCACCTCAATCCCTGGAAAAATCATGGAGCAGCTTCTCAAAGAATCCATCCTGAAACACTTGGAGGAACGTAGAGTAATCAGGAACAGTCAGCATGGATTCACCAAGCGTAAATCATGCCTGACCAACCTCATCGCCTTCTATGATGAGATGACTGGATTTGTGGATGCGGGAAGAGCCGTTGATGTCATATACCTTGAATTTAGCAAGGCTTTTGATACGGTTTCCCACAGCATTCTCATTGGCAAATTAAGGAAGTATGGGTTAGATGCATGGACTGTAAGGTGGATAGAAAACTGGCTAGAACAATGGTTTCAGCATGTAGGAATCAATGGCTCCATGTCAAGTTGGCAGGCAGTAACAAGTGGTGTGCCCCAGGGGTCGGTCCTGGGGCCAGTTCTGTTCAATGTTTTCATTAATGATCTGGATGATGGGATAGATTGCACACTTAGTAAGTTTGCAGATGATACCAAACTGGGGGGAACGGTAGACACCCTAGAGGGCAGAGACAGGATTCAGGGAGACCTAGACAAACTGGAGCAGTGGGCCAAGAGGAATCTCATGAGGTTCAACAAGGATAAGTGTAAAATCCTGCACTTGGGACGAAAAAACCCCATGTACTGCTACAGGCTGGGGAGTGATCAGCTAAATAGCAGCACTGGAGAAAAGGACCTGGGAGTCGTGGTGGATGGGAAGCTGGATATGAGTCAGCAGTGTGCTCTTGCTGCCAAAAAGGCCAATGGCATACTGGGCTGCATCAGAAGAAGTGTTACCAGCAGATCAAGGGATGTGATCATTCCCCTCTATTCTGCACTAGTGAGGCCACATCTGGAATACTGTGTCCAGTTTTGGGCTCCCCACTACAAAAAGGACATGGACAAATTAGAGAGAGTCCAGAGGAGGGCAACCAAAATGATCAAAGGGCTGGAGCACAAGCCCTATGAAGAAAGACTGAAGGAACTAGGCTTATTTAGCCTGCAGAAGAGAAGACTGAGGGGGGATTTGATAGCAACCTTCAACTACTTGAAGGGTTGCTCCAAGGAGGAGGGAGCTCGACTGTTCTCGGTAGTAACAGAGGGCAGAACGAGAAGCAATGGTTTCAAGTTACAGCTGGGGCGGTCCAGGCTGGATATTAGGAAAAACTTCCTTACTAGGCGAGTGGTGAAGCAGTGGAATAAGTTGCCTAGGGAGGTGGTGGAATCTCCATCTCTGGAGGTGTTCAAGTCCCAGCTGGACAAAACACTGACTGGGATGATCTAATGGGAGTGGTCCTGCTTTTTTTGGCAGGGGGTTGGACTAGATGACCTTGTGGGGTCCCTTCCAACCCTATGATTCTATGATTCACAGCATTAGGTCTCTCCAGATTACATGCGATCAATTCATTAGCTAAGTAAAGCCTGTTGTTACTTATTGCAGAAGCCCTCATGATCATGGCACCACCAGATCAGCTTCTTTCACAGTTTAAGACCCTCCTCTCAGTTTCAGCAGATCATGGCCACCCCAGGGCAGGACAGCAATGGGGAAGCAAGGTGCGTGACCATGCTAACAGGACACGAAGGGACTAAAACACAGGGGGTTGAACAGACAGTTGGCTAGCGCATGCCACATGAGACTCACCTCCTCTGCCCAACCCTGAACAGTCCCAGCTGGGCTGGAGGAAGGAGCGCACAGAGCAGATGGGGCTGGATCAGACCCACACCCTGTGAACCTCCCTCCACCCTACTGCCTGCCCATCGCTCCTCAGCCACAAGGAGAGGGGTCCCTGTTTCCCCTCTGCCCAGCCAGCGTACAGCTGGACACACCGCTAACCAGATCTTCCTGCAAAACCTCACGCCCCACCCCAAGCTCCTGCACCCACAGCCCCACTACCTTTCGAGTCCTTCCACACCTCCCTCCCTCCTGTCCCCAGACAGCCTGAGCCCAGACACTTGGGCCACCCTGATGAGCCCCCCCACACCTTGACTTCCCATCCCAGCAAGCCCAACTCCCACAGCACCAGACCCCTCCGCCTGTTCCTGTTGACCCAGTGGTGAGGGTGAACCCAATTTTGACACAGCACAAGGGTCGGGGCTGCCCCACAGGTCCTCGCCCCCAGGGGCAGTGGGTGCTGCACCGTGATCTGCCCCCTTTGTGGAAACAGTGGCCTGTGCTCCCACTGCCATGCTGCTACCTCGACAAATCAAATGTGCAGCAGAATTTTGAAATATCAGGCACAGAATTCACCCAGGAGTACCAGAACGTGTCCTGCTGGCCCCAAACGAGCATTTGACGGCTCAGGCCCTCTGTTAGGCAGTCACCCCAGGATTCGCTATCAGTTAGCAGCTAACACTCTATGCACAAGGGCTGGGGGTAAAGGCAACAAATTAAAAGGATGACGAAAATTACATTTTCAAATTTTTTGACATAGTTGTAGGTAAGGATGTCAGCTTCCTGGAGATCAACATCTGGATCCAGTGGTTCTCCTACTAAGGTCTTCCAGAATGAGGATAAGAGATCCAGTGGAAGAGGGACGTCCGCTCTAACTGCAATGCCCAGCAGCTGTCCAAAGAAATGAAGCAACTGCTCTTCTGCATAGGTGATTGGACTAGGCGTCAGAATATACTTCCCCTTGGAAAACAAACACAAATGGTCCATAATTAGAGAAAACTCCAGAGGTGGCTATTTCCAGAAAGTAAGATGTGTCACATGAGAGGTTCTCATAGTCACACTGAAGACAGTTTAGTTGCCTAGAACAGGATTTCCCAAAGCATGGGGCCAAGAAAACACACAAACATTGGCCTTCAACAACACACTGTTGCACTGAAAGGGCAGCTCTGATTTTAAGGTTTGGGAAACTCACCTTAGGTTTGTTTTTTTTTTTTTGTTTTGTTTTTGTATTAACTTTTTATTTCAGGTCTAAAGCCTCCAAGTGTTAGACATCCCGGTGGTAAGTTACATATAGAGCTGCCATGTGCTTCCTGCAGTCTGCTCTGTATAATATGGGACTGCACACCTCAGGACCACTGCCGGAGTGACCGAAAGCTCTCTGGGACAGGGACTATGTTTTTACTCATTTCTGGAAAGTGCCCAGCACAGAAAATAGAGGCCAAATTCCAAGACCCTTTCTCACATTTAGCCCACAAACAGCACCACTCAGTTCAGTACAGACACTGGTAGGAGTCTCTGACCTAGCTCATGACAAAACACAAGGAACTGTCTTGAAATCCAACTCTTTAAAAGAGGCTTTGCATGAGCTGAGCTCTGTTCAGCAGGTCAGAACCAGAGCACGTAGCCAACAGACAAGCACCTCTGTCCCATGCACATTATTGTGAAAATTCCCCTCATTGTCACCAACTGAGAGCCACCTAATCCTGTCTCAGTCACTGCGTGCTGAGATCCAGGATGCCCTTAGGACGAGGGAACCACGTTTTGGAGAATTCTGCACTGTGATATCGTACCTTGTTCTTATTGACTGCTGAGCTGGGGCATAGCAAGAGCAGGGAGAGGGAGGAGCTCTGTAACTCCTTACACACCTGCCACAGGAAGTGACGAAACGAGCCGCCTGGAAGAAAGATATGAAGTTTTCAAGGTAACAAACCACATCTTCCCTCTGGCTTTATCCTACTGTCTTCTTGTCCACAGTGTACTAGCCCTGCTCTCTGAAATCAACATTTAACTCTTATTTCCACATGTGAAACATGTTTCATTGTGTCTGGGTAACCAAGGGAGGAAAGGTGGCAGACATCCCTAACCTGTCCCTGCGTCAGTTGTTTATCTGAAAAAAAAGTCTTCCCGGGAATTGCTCATCTTCAATCTCTACTGGTTTACTTAAGATTATCTGGTGGATGCAACACCTTTGTTATTCCACTTGGCCTGCAAGGGCAATTTCTAACCTTATTAAGATGCAAGGAGCTTTCACAGTGACAGAACATGCAGACAGCGTACTCACAATGGAGATGTTTGCAATGAGATAATACAGCTGGAATCTTTAAGCAAACCAAGTTCGGTGTGGATCACAAGGCATGTACAAGTACCATTAATCATCAAATCCAAAAAGGAGTCATGCGGCACTTTTAGCCATTCCAAATCCCTATTCAAACCCTGGGTGAAGGCGTCTGGTTTGCATATGAATTCCAGTTCTGCAGTTTCACGTCGCCATCTGGTTCTGATTTTTTTTTTTTTTTTTTAAGACTGTCTGGGCAGACTGAAATGTTCCCCTACTGGTTTTTGTATGTTACCATTCTTGATGTCTGATTTGTGTCCATTTGTTCTTTTGTGCAGAGACAGTCCGGTTTGGCCAAAGTATATAGCAGAGGGGTGTTAACGGCAAATATCACACTGTTAGATAGGCAAGTGAATGAGCTGCAGTGGAGCAACTGTTTTGGTTAGGTCCTACGATGGTGTCACTTGAGCACACATGAGCAGAGCTGGCAATGGGGTTTGTTGCAGAGATGAGTACTTGGCTTAGTGGTCCTTTCTTAAAAAGAAAAGACTGATCTAACACATAGAGGGGATACTTCAAACAGCTCTTTAAAGACTTACGCGTGCACCTGTGGCGTCATGCAGTTTGACAGAACTGAGTACTCAGTAGTGGGGGAAGTGTTAACTAAAATATCTGTTTTTCCATCTCCTATACCATATCCAGTCATTAACCTCCTAACATGACCCATTAGAATCCATAGTTGGAGACTACATCAATCCAACAAACAGGGATTGACTTTCATCTCTCCAACAGTTTGAAATTCAAAGTTGCCTTGCCTCTGTATATATCCTGATGCTGGCAACAGATCAAAAGGAAAAAAAGGAAACATTCTCTTGGCTCATTTGGCAGGACCTCTTGGGGATTTCACCCAAACCAGCGTACTGCACTGGGGAAAACGTCCATTTAATCCATAGTTCAGTAGTGAAGAAATTTCAGTAAGCGTCTCCCTAAAGTATGTTCAGAAAACTAGTCTGGCCTCAGATATATTGTTTTCCCAATTTCTTTCTAGCATTTGAATGCAGCATAAAAGTGACTGGTATGTCATATCTCCAAAGAAAAATCTTCCACTATATTGCAGATTATAAATGAAAATAATGTCTAGTCAGGTGAACCAATCAACTGTATCATAGTTTAGGCCCCAAGTTTAGGCTTCTGTTTCTCCTCCATCATAAAATGGAAGCTTTACAAAGGTGAAACAATTCCCCCCTTTACTGAGACCTTTCCCCTGGAGTGTGGGCAGCTCAGCTTTTGTAACATGAGGCTAATCACAAAAACCAGAAAGCAAAACTGACCAGATCAGTCTCACTGTCCCAGCCAAGTGGGATTCAAAAAGCAAAACATTCCTAGTGGTGGGAGAAAACAAGACCTATCACAGTCAGTTGTATTTAACCAAAAAACCCTGTTACCAACAAACATTCTGTTAAATGTAGACTCACTGCAGTGCCATTAGGGATCTGGCTCTGTCCTACTACTTCTGTCTAAACACTCATTATCTTCAGAGAGATTTGGTCCTAGTGAAGCCTACAGGCTTAAGTCCCTTCTAGCGTAAGTTCTTCCTGCCCTTCTCGGCACATTCTGATCTGCACTCCCAATCCACACGTGTTACTACACTTCTGTCAAACCAGAACTCACTTGTTCCATGGACCTCCTCCCCAGTGAAGCGAATGTTAAAGGCATACGTGGGATCCCCACCGCTGGCTAGTTTAACGCAGAGCTGAGACGATGGGACGCAGGCTAGCTGTCGAGCCGCCTGGCAGAAGTAGGAATTCTCTGAAGAACGGATCTCACCTGTTTAAAAGAAATATTTTAAAAAACTGAATCTGCTTGAAATGGTTTGTGTTCAGAAGAGTCTGAACTTGGTTATTTGAACAGCAATTGGAAAACCTGGCAGCAAATGAAAATTTGTTTTGGAGAGAATAAATGGACGTACCTCCCACTATTTCTAATGGATCCAAGGTGATTTCTGGGGCTGCATGATCTGCTGTTCTTTGCACAGTGGCGTTCAGCACTCGATTCATTACTGTCACCTTTGTGTCATAAAAGATTAAACCTAAATAGAGAAATACATGTTTTGGTCTGCTATTGGTCCTTCTATCACTAGTTCCTGAAATCTGAACAACAATTTGGACGGATTTAATCTTCTTTAAGTTTCCAGAGGGGTAGCTGTGTTACTCTATGTACAACAAACACAAGAATCCTGTGGCACCTTAAAGACTAACAAATTTCTTCAGGCATATGCTCATGTCTGCAGAAATTCGATAGTCTTTAAGGTGTCACAGGACACTCAGTGTGAATCATCTATAAGCAACAGTATAAGATCTGGCCAACCCAATCACCTTTTGGAAATCTTTTGCATTCAGCATTTGTACTTATCAGAAGAAATGTAAAGTCCAGACTTCATCACAAGATTTCCATACAAGATATTTCATACAATAGATGATTATTTTCTGTCAGTCAAACCATAGGCTGTGCAAGAAAAGCACATTTCTAAATAGCTTTCTGAAATCTGGCCTGCTCTGCAGGGGATGCTCATACAAGACGAGAAGATATAAATAAGACTGTCTCGTGGCAACCCACATTCACATGCTATGCACTGGCAGATTGTGAACACCCAACTTCCAGACCTTAGGTTCGCAAGGACTCTTTTCTGGTTGGCTAGTCATCTATTTTTTCAAGAGTAAAGGAAATGATCAAGCTGGCTAGGGTAGCCTAAATCTTATATCTTTCCTTTATGTTTCTTGGAGGGTCTCATTAAGATTTCAACTAGTTACTTTGAATGTCTGTGCATGATAAATCTCTTTCTAATTCTACTCCTTCTGTGGCAGTTAACAAGCTGGCCATCCTGGAAGCCTTGACCCTCATCCGTTCTCCTGTAATTAACACGTCATTTCAGCCTTGCTGTAGCAAGAAAATGACTAATATACAAGCAATACAATCCCCAAGCAGGATGAAGGAACTTTAGTGCTGGGCACTATGCCGACAGAACAGCCTGTCTCTGTTCTCAATACCATACAGTCTAAATATTCACGTTTGTAGCAAAATCCAGAAGCCTCCTTGGAATAGTAATTCCTATTGTGTTTGTCAAACACAGTTCAGCAAGGTCACTTGCAGCATAGTACTGCCTCGGTTGGTTCCCCAGTCCACGAAAACAAAAGCAGTGGCTCTTACTTATGTTGTTCAGACAGCGTACTGGGTTATCTGAATGAGACGTGAAGTCAAGGAGCCTTTACCAGCATTGTGACCCGCTCTCTATCTCCGCCTCTCTTATCCGAGGGAAGCGTGGGTTAGTATTTTCTCCAATCAGTTTCACTTAGATACTCCTAGGACGTGCTAACTTCCCCAAGAGTCAAACATTCACAGATCTCACGCAATCCTTGAGAAACTGACCTTTGGCCTCTAGCAATAAGGCAGCAATACTATTCGTGTACATTTCTGTCTGTCGCAGCTCCACCAGTGGCAGGAAGAACGTCTCCAAGGTGGTGTTCAGAGACTGAAGCAGTGCAAAACGCAGACGCAGACTTTCAATGGGAACATCTAAGAGGGGAATAAATCAGGAAGAGAGGTAAAGGAGAGGGTAGGCGTCCCCACATGGGCACAGTGATCTTGTAACCACCGACAGACTGACTGAGCCATAAAGACTGAACTATATTTCTGGCCCTCAGGAGATGGCCCCTGCAGGCCCAGGGTGAGATACACCGATGGGGTTTTGAGTGAGGGACGCTTGTGGATGCAATTTCCAGTTCTGTCAATCCAGCATCTTTCAGCCATGCTGGGTTCAGACGTTCAAGAAGGGTTTCACACTGAATCACTGCCCATCTAGAACCCTGCACTGAACAGGAAGACATGGTGCATGAAGTAAAGATTAGAAACACGCCCCCTTCTCCCCATTAGTGCATACTCAGCAAGCAAGAGACTCTGGGATCGGCTGTGTCAGCTGGATCCAAATAAACTTCATGGGGGTGCAGCCGCGCTGGGGTGATTGCCAGATGCCGGCAGAGTCGGTTGATGTACTGAACGAGGGCTACGTCCATTTCCAAAGTCCACTTCCGGGAGGCTTTTTGAGCATGTCTTGCATCAATGCAGGCACACCTGAAGAAGAGGTGGATCAGAATTCACATGCTACCCTGATTATAAAGAAACTGCATCAGCTGTCAACTGTGAAGCCAGGTGCCTTTAGGTCTCTCCTTTTCCCTTTCCCTTTCCCCACATACAGCTCCTTTAAGCCCCTGACACCAGAATGCTTCAAGTGTGAAAGAGGATCAGCCATTAGCACCCGCCCCCTCTGTGCTGTCATTCATTGCCTACTTGCTAACTGCACTGGGGTCTCTCTGCTCTGAGCGCCTAACTAGACACGCGAGTGGGAAACACAGGTAGTTTGCAGCTCCATACCAGGGAAGACGACGGATTCATTTAAGGGACTTCCCACCTTCGAAATGGTAACAAGGAAGAAAGTAATAAAGACTAAACATTTTGGCTCCCTCAAAACAAATGGGAAATCTACCAGAGCAGGTTCAATACTATGAGGCTGAGAACGTGAATCTCATACAGCACATCATCAGAGAAAGCTCGTTTAGGTTACAGCTGGAACAGCAGCTTTTGACAGCTCAGTTTACTAAGGATTTTGGAAAGGAGAGAGAGAAAAATCAATTTGTTTTATTTAAATCACGTTTCCACCATTCACATATGCTCTTACTTTAGGATGTATATGTGAAAATCAGGGTCACTTTCCTTTGAGCTGAATGTGTATTGGTTTCCTTAAATAATGTTCTAAGATACTTTTTATCAATTCTATCTTGAGGCCTCATAGTCGTGTCTTGAAGTGTATTTAGCATTAAAAAGCTTAATACTAGCTGAAGAAAAAATGACCCGTTCCAAACAGATTCAGACGAAGCATTTAAATTCTCTACCACTTGTAAAAAAACATGCACTACACCTTTCAAAATGAAGATCATATCCACAGGACAAAATAGCTCTCCATACACTGCGGATGTCCTGTTTGGCTCGATCAACCACAAATCTGTGAAATCCATCCAGTGTCAAATACTTCTCTTCAGGCACTGACAGCAGAGATGCAAGTATCAAACAATTAGTCCATTCTTTTCTGGTATGTTACACCACACAGGCCTATTCCAGGGGCATTTGTTTTTGGCTGGCTGCCCTCAAACTCATGCACTAATTCTTGCTATCTGCCAGCTTCTCACTGGTTTTGCTTGCTCCACGGTGGGCAATTCCAAGACTGTCTTTCCCCAGAAATTAATATAAAAAACATTGGGTTGCTAGGGTTTAATCCAGTGTTCTTTTCTCCCTTATTAATGACTCCATCCCCTCTGCTATATCAAGGAGCATTTCTGCCTCACCTAGCTCTCTCAGCTTGTGACTCAGCCTCTCTGCAGACTGAAGCAGAAACTCCCTTCAGAACGCATCCTGTGTTTCCAAAAGCCAAGGGTGGAACCAGAGAACAGACCCTAATTCTCAATCCTCGTTGACCCAGGAATGGAATATCAAGCTAGACAGGCCCTGAACTCCCTGCCCTGCACACCTGTGCCAGAGCCACAGTTGTGCTAGCTGTGCAGTATTTCTGAAGCTTGTATGTCTTACTACAAATAAAGCAATTCTGTACAAGAACTGGGGAATGCAAGCACCACTGTTCAGTTGCATTACATCACCTCTCCACCATCTTTGGATACAGAGGAAGACTAGTTCCCTATTCCAAGTGCTTAGCACACTGTTGGAGCTATAGCAATAAATCACTTGCCATGTGTTGCTCTCATTTACACCAGTGACTCCAGATTCACACTGATACAAGTGAGAGAAGAATCTGGCCCAACATTTACAATTAGTTTAATCTTTTAGACAACTTGTAAGTTAAAAAGTCATTTAAAAAAAGGACAAGTGGTCTTTCTTCTTTAGTCTAAAAATACCTGCCCAATTTACATTTTTCCTTTGATAGACATCATGTTTTCAGAGCTAAAGTAATGAGAAGAACTTCTAGATAATCCCCACCTTCTTGTTTTTTTGTAGGAGACTTCTCCGGGTCCTTCTCATCAGGTTTGCCCTTTTCTGGAGATTTTGGTTTTACAGTAGGTTTCTTCTCACTTAAAGCTGTTCTGCTACAAGATAAAAGCAATGTTTGTTGTTAGAATGGACCTTTCTTAAATGACTGACTATGGCATCAGTTCAAAATAAGAAATGATTTATGCCATCCCAGCCAGATGAGGTACATGAATTATTTTAGGTCTCCTCTTGATGTTTTTACTTTTTTTTTTTTTTTTTTTTTATTTTATTTTTTTTTAAACTCACCATCTTCCACACCAGTATGTCAGAAGTCTTAGGAAAGAAAGCTGGTTCCATGTAGAGAAGCCAGCTGTTTTATGACTACAGAAATGTTCAAGGCACTAACCTGACACTATTGAGTACAGACTTCTCCTTTGTAGGTGGCTTGGTGACCGGACGTTTGGAACTCACGACTTTCACTGGATGTTGCTCTTTGCCTGCCTTATTATACTTGCTCTTGTCAAATTTAGGCTTGGGCACACCATACTTCCTCAAAATCTTCCAAAAGAGAAATGAATGATTAGTTAGTATTTTCAAATTACACACAGGGAATAATTAGAGCAGTGTTCCACAAAGGACTACCTGAGTGAGCTGATCCTCTAGAACCTTCTTTGGCGGCCGGACGTTGGTGAAGAATACATGCAGAAGGTTTCCAGGAGTCTGGGAATTTATTTGTTCTTTGCTAAGATAAATATCAGCAACTTTAATGGGTTTCACGGGAGTTAGGCTCAGCATTTGTTCAGAATGAACACAGCTCTTAAATATTTCTGTGAGGACTTCTCGAGCACCTGGGACCAATTTATCACCTAATACAAAAATTAAAATACAGTACAAATCCAACATGAAAACAGGATTTAGGATTAAGGCAATGGAAAGATATTTATTACTATAATATTAAAAAAAATTGTGCTCTAAAATACAGAAATCAAATAATTTAGAAAACATTACAGAAAACAGTCTGACATTTCTGAAGTTCAATTTATGGCACTGCAGATGTCTTATTTTATTTTGATCCACTAGATGACTGTAATTGAGACACATTACCAGTTGATTGTTATCCATCTGATCCCTGCCCATACATCGTAATTTGCATAACTACACAACAGTGTTTATGTCAATAATTGAATGAAGTGTTCTCTGGAGCTCTTTTCCCTCCCAATGATTAATCTTTTCTTCCCAACATTTAGAATTGAGGCCCCATCCAAATGAAATAGCAATTTTCTATAGCTTTCTATCATTTGATTCAAGAGATTTTGATCACATTGTTGGAGTAAAATTAACCATTGTCTGATTATGAGCTAAATTCTGCTCAGTGATGCTGGGGCAAAGCCAGAGAGAAAGGAACACTTGGCCTAGTATTTGTAAATGGGATAATTTTTTTTTTTATAGTGTCTACTGCTGACTGAGTTAGTAAGTAAAACATTATTCCTAACTACCTAACCAACATTAGAAACTGCTGAATACCTCAACTGTCACAAATCTCACTCCTTCCCAATCAACTGGCAAGTAATTTATTTGACAACAACTTTTCCCATTATCAGTTTGTCAATGAATTACTCTAAATTTTTTACCAGTGTAAGTTACAAGAATACGCCCCCCATATACAACTTGAAAACAATCTGATGATATGAAAAATACACACCTTTTATTGATTTATCATTAAAATAGTCTTCCAGTACAGGGCTCCCTTGTGTGTCAAACAAACTCTGATTTACAGTAGATACAGTTAAAATCTCCTCAGTTGACATTTCCATCAGTTCATCTTCACCATCCAGACTTGATAAACCAATCAAATCACTACTGTTAAATAAACTGGCTCGGATTTTCTCTATTTTAGCTCGTGACCTTATCTGCATAAATAATAAAAGTAGTTACAAGGAATTCGGATGGGAAACAAGTTCTGTCATTCACATTGGTTAATTCTTGAATTCTCTTTTCTTGCAGAAGTTTGATGTTATACATCTGCTACATTAATCCTCTGATACCAGAATTCAGATTTACCTGGCAATATATCCACTCTAAGAAATGGGTTCCCTGAAACCCCTGCTTCCTGGGTTATTTACACAGGCCTCTGAGAAACGACTATTCCAGTTAAGTTCAGAGGCAACCATGGGAAACCTTCAGATAAGAAAAATATTGGTTCTAGATCAACCTGAAGGTTTCAGGATCACCTGGGGTTCCCTTCAAATGAAAATAGTTAACTCTTGGAACCAGAGTTATGCAGCGCTATTGATCCAGCTCTGTAATTTCTTTGGACATTGTAAGTAGCAGTAATGCATCATTACTGGAGTAGCCATAGAACAGAAGTAGGGTTCAACATGACTACGTTATTCTCCTGTACAGGGTTGATTGCTATTTCGATGATAATATCTCTGGCTCAAACAAACATTAAAAACAGCTGAATTCATTCCTTTGGAGTAAACAATATTTCCTTCTGCAAGGGAAACCAACACAGGCCTAATTCTGAAGCTGCAACAAATGAGATATTACTAAAAACACTGGGAAACCAGGGCAGATTTTTTGAAATGTGAGATTTTAAGAATGCTAGCCTTTCAATAGAACCTGAGCTCCTAAACCCTGCAGACACTTTTGAAAGCCTTCCTCTCCCATAACGGACGGAGCAAATTGTCCAAACAAACATGCTAAAGAAGGTCAGGGGGCAGGGGGTACAGTTTCTTGCAATTGCTTATCCCATGGCTAAACAATATGCAAGAACACAGTAGCTGACACAGTAGTTGTGCCTCCTTTACTACTGAACACTAAACTGCATGCTATAACAAAGTAGCATAGCCACCTTTGGAAAGGAGAATTTTAAACAAGGCCTAAGTATGCAACCCTTTTGGCCAAATAATCCCATGTCAAATCATAGTACTTATGGTAATTAAGCACATTCCTATGGGCTACTAAAGGAAGACACAATGTAACCCCTCACCCCCCAAGGGTTACTTTACACAGCTACCTGAAGGAAGAATGTTGATTTTGAAAGTTCTGGTAAAGAGAACAAAAAATGGACCCATGGGCAAATGTGAAGATAATTTAGTACAAGAAAATATATCCATCAAATTCTAACTGGGCTGCTCTTTATACTGTCTGTCTTAGACACTACTATTTGTGCCGAACTACTGTTTGTTTCGTACCAGCCATTATCCATCCAACATACATAAATGGATGATTCCCTCTGTGGAATTCCCCACACAGCAGTCTACCTGGAAAGAAAAGAGTCCTGCCTGCCCCATCAGCCATGCCTGCAGCATGGGGTAGAGAGAAGTAAAAAACAACGTTTGTTTCGGTTTTGAGTCTGGGAGAGCCAACATCATCCTCTTAAGGACAAAACTCTGACTTGACTGCTGCAAGAAAGGAGAGCGCCAAATGAATCCCTCCCTGCCTGAAAGCAGTTACCTCCACGACTGCAAAACCTTTGATCGGCCGTGACATCATTGGCTGGCTGTCCAGTGACGTGACAGTGTACATTGACCCAACATCTGACACAGACGCAGTTTCTACATTGTCAAGCTGCTCCCCAAGACTGCCAAGGCTGCCAAGGCTTCCAGTGCTGCAAAGTGAAAGATCTAAACTCTCCTGGCTGGAAACATGCGGCTCCAGCAGTCCTGGTGGAATGGCCAACTCCAGGCCGGCTGGAAACTGGTCTACGGAAATATCACTAATGGTCCGGGAGATACCCTGCGAGCTGCAGAGAGAGGTCTGGCTCGTTGAGGCTGACGCACTAACGCTCATGGCAGGCGTGACGCTGCTGGAGCTGCTGATGTCGAGACTGTCTGCACTGCTAGAGACGGTTGGTTTTTCCAGTTCAGTCCTACATTCCCCTCCTTCTGCTTTGTCCTTGATTTTTTTAGGGTCCTCTTCCTGCAAGGGGATGTAGATTTCATCTCTGAAGACTCCACCATGTGCATTACATGCCTTCCGGATGGCACTTCTGACAATACCCTCCTCTAAGTGAGTTGGTATTCCAGAAATCACAAGCAAGCGACTATGAGCTGTGGCTCCCACTAGCGCTTGGCAAGCATCCGCTATGGCATCATTTGTCACACCTAGCCCTTGTGGATCCTTTTTAGTCAGGTGTCTGAGAATTACAAGTAAGGTCAGCGCTCTATGAAACCACAGCATATCCTCTGGTTTGCTTCCTCCTATACTGAGGATTGCCGTATCGGTTTCAGCAGCTCGGGATGAAGCCCGTTTACCTGAAGATGTCGTCTTCTCCCGCTTCATTTTGACTTTTTTCCTCTTTGACAGGAGGCTTGGGCTCTGGGGAGTCTGCCCTGGAGAAGATGAAGAGGAGGAGGAAGAATCGCTTAGATTTGGGGCATTTGTTGATGACATCACGTTCGCTGTCACACTCATGTTGATGGGAAGAGTTACTTCTGCTACAGCTAGACAGACTTCCATCAGAGCATGGAAGTACGTTGAAAATCTCCCTTGGTCAGCCACTCCAACACCAGAGCCACCGCATGCATTTCCAGATGCCCAGTTTTGAGTTTCTTCATCATACAATTTGTGTAGCTCTGACTGAAGAGCCATGAGCATGGCTAGACAGGGATTTAGCTGAAGTGCAATGGAAGACGACAACCCTGCTGGGTTCTTTTTCTGTTCCAGACTGTGAATTTTGCGAAGCAATTCTCCCAAGAGATGAAATATTAGCTCCTTCACACGAGCAGCCATGTCAGTTGTCCAGAGAAAGTTCCCTGTGATTGGAAGACAGACACAGAGGGACATGGGAGTCAGATTATTCCAGCATGACTGGCTCTGTTACATGAATAAGGACAACACCCTTCAATGGTGTAAAATAAAGCATGGTCACCTATAAACTTATTGTGATATTATTCTCAGAGAGAAACATCATCACACATCCACGCTCAGCCCATGCAGTGGGAGAAGGGCTGCATGTAGCAACCATGCTTCACCCGGGGTGCCACTGGGCCCCTACGGTGGAAATGACCACTGAACTCCAGCGTGCCCACCTCTGTTCTAGAAAGTCGTATGGCAAAACGACCCTAAATTTTCCATCTCTCAAGTTCAGCGGACTTGAAATGCAGCACTCATTTAAATTAAAAAATACAAGAATACAATCTCATCGATTGCCCTTTGTTCATTGGAATGCTGAGCTTGATTTATCTTGGGATGGTGTCTCTGCATTTCCAGTTTTTGCCATTCACAGCACGTAATTGCATCACAAGAAGCTATCAGAGGAAGCTTGAGGTTCTGGCAGCTGAGTGGGGATAACTGGAGCTTTGTGGTATTTGGGAAGTGTCACAGGCTGCTTGTAATTATGGGTAAGGCTACAATTTTAATATGGAGGTCAATGTTCATAGTAATTGCAATAAAGTGTGACATTTGCAGTGGTGGCTCCTGTGGGCCTGGCTCCAAGCTCTGGGCATTGGCACTAGACCCACAGAGTTACAATGTCACTCCAATTTCACATGTCCATCTCATTGTAGGTAGAGATTTGGGGTGGCGGTGAGGGGGCAGAGGATCTGACAAACTGGAGTAATACCAAAACCTAGTGCACAGGGTCAAATGCCTGGAGCGGAGAGGTGGGCCATGTCCCTTCAAGAGAGGAGCTGCTACCGCAGGGGGAGAGAGTGGTGGGCTCATGCTCCAAAACCCCCAAATTCTTTCTGGGGGCTGACTGGTTGATGATTCTGGGGTCCCCCCCCTTCACTTCTGCCACAAATTTGACTAAAAATCTGAACAGTAAAATCACAGAGACCTAATTTTGTGATAAACCCAGGACCAGGTTATTTCTCTTAAAATGAGAAGTAGTTAGTGTCTCATTCTCAGAATTTCCCATCTTTAAGGTTTCATAGTTAATACAATATAATGAACGTGGCAGTTCACAACACTCGTGTTTATGATTTCAAGCCTTTTGGAAACTTCGGAGGACTGCAATGCAGCAGCTGACATTGTTCTGATTTACAAAATCTTTTTCACACCCATGAGTGCTAGACCTTTTTTTTTTTTTCTTTTTTTTAAATTAAAGTTTAGAGCGTACGCTACTATGAAAAAAAGTGTGGCTACAATACTGAGGAATACAGAGGGTCCTGGTTACTAAGTAACCTCATCGTTAACACATCCTTGAATTGATGAGAAGGTGTAAAAATTTTTAAAAGCTCTTAAGTGACTCCCTATGTCTCATTCTTAAAAGTGATTCAGGCACTTGGTGTTTTTGAAAATTTTATCCAATGTACTTAATAGATATCAGCTGGAAAATCATCATGTGATTTGTACAGTACAGTTTATTTTAGAATTTGGTGTTATGAAACCATGCAAATGCTCACCATTTTAGAGTTTAAAAACCATAAATGCCATCAAAATGACTAAAAATGTTTAACTATTGTAATTTTTTCCTTTTTGAACATTTCAGCTGATCAACTGTCTTTGGCAGTTAAATACTCAACAAATACTGTATGTTCACCTAGAAATTCCACCACTTGCAAGAGAACTGAAGCAGGGATAGCATCCAGTTCATCTTCTGATCTTCCATCACCATCCTCCGATTTCCATGTTAGCAGCTGTTCTGCAAATGCCATAGCGAGAGGGAATTCAAGGGGAAGAGAGTGCAAAACTAAGACAGCTCCAGGCGGGGGCGATACTCCTTGAAGAAGACAACAGAAGGTAACGTCCATTACAATTCTATAAACCAGAGGTGCTGTAAGTTTAAAACTTCCCCAAGAGCAGAAAACCTTGTCTCTTCAAATCTGGGTAACGTACCCCGAATGCCAGTATCTTCTGATCCCCCCTTAACAGCACAGTTCCCATATAAACAGAAAATGCTCTGATAAACAAGGTGATTTAGCCGGTCCCCATTCTGAGAACACAAACCATTTACCTAACTTGATGTGGACCTTGTCAGTGGAGATAATGACTGAAGGGTATTGATTGGTTGTTGGGGGTGGGGTCAAGCCTGTGTTGGTTGGTGAAGCATCCCGAGGGTAACACACTGCCTCAGTTAGGTTTAGCTGACCGTTCCTTTTTATCTTATGACCGAGACCATAGACAAAAATTCGAGCCCAGGGAGCCTTATACAGGGAGGAACTAGAAAATAATCAGAGAATAGATTTAATTAATAAAACTCCCAAATTCAGAAAGGGCTCAGTCACAGGGTACGTCATATCCTTCTGCGCTACTTAGCCATCATTTCTCAGAGATAAATTCTTGGAAATGTTTGGGAAGAATTAACAAAAGCCTTACACACAGAGTTCATGAACAGGGCTTAGAGAGGCACATCAGAAGCCAGGTGTGGCAGGGTCTCTTTATAACTAGTTGTTCTCCTCCTTCCTTAATAACTTACTCTTTGCGGAATCCAGACTGACTTTCCTTACAGGACACAACTACGAAAGCAGCCCCAGGAAAATTAACATCCATATTGACTTTGGACTCTGAAATAGGGAACTCTTCAGCAGGAAACTGTTCTGGTGCAGTCTGGAAAATGACATTGAACAACAAAAGCCTCAGAAAAGCAAAAGCAAAAAGCCAAAACCCTTTTCTTGTCCCTCATTTTACAGCTAAAAAGTCAAAATGCAAAATAGCTTGCTAACTTGAAACCATTCATTTCAGCATCATGCAGGATTTTCCACTGCCCGTGTTCAAAGAGTACAGTATATGACCAGACAGCACTACAGTGTGTTCAGAGAAACACTGCAATATGATTAACACTAGAATAAATTTAAGAACTATAAGAAATGTAAAAATTCTTCAGAAGAAAAAAGGCAATTTCTGTAGAGGAAAAAATGAATAAATATTTTAATAAATTAATGTATTCTTTACGGTATTATAACCATACAGAAAGCACAACAAGTACTGTTTACCTGCAAGAAGGAACAGATCTGTTTCGTTAGTTCCAGCAGACTCTCCTCTCCTTGATGGAGCGTCCGAGTGATGGCTACTGTAAGCCACTCCCTGATCTGTTGGGAATTGCCCTGGTAGAAAACGTCTGTGGCAGAACAGTTCTGAGAATGGATACAATGCTGCAGGGATTGGGCCAAGAGAATAGAACTTGAACCGATTGTTCCATCTGCAAATAAATACAATATGCTGCATATTTGGGAAGGCACTCAGCTTACTGAAACAGTCAAAGAAACCCCAAGGAACATGTTTTTAAAAAGATAAGATTAGAAGCCTTCATATCTCTATTCCTGGTCAAGCACAAGTCCTCGCAAGGGCCAGACCTGTGTCCCTGACAGTGTTGACACACAACTGAATAGCAATCTAAGGCCCGGCCTCATTCCGCCCCAGCATTATTCCAATCCGTATATGGACTCCCCCAGGAACAAAATGCAATGAAAGGGCTAAATGTCCACCCAGCTGTGCCCCACTTTGCAACCACTCAGATACTTTCTTACCCCACCATCAGATAAAGACATTCCTCCCCCAATGTCTGTGTGTAGGGCACTACGAAATTCATGTCCATGCTACTCAATTTTCTGGCCAGAGGATTGGGGGGGGGGTCAATTTCAGATGTTTTCTTCTGCCATTTCCTGATGGTGTAACCATGGGGGTCCCAATCCAAAGAGTTGTAGGTGAGGTGGACGGACTGCCACCCACCCTTGTGGGCTGACAGAGCTGTGCTGGGAAGGCAGCAGGGAGGCAAATGTGATCTCCCCCGGGCTGCTGGGTGTCCCCCAGCCCATCTGGGACCAGCAGCTGGGTGCTCCGAGAAGCACAGGTGAAACCAGATTTCATGGGAAAGGGCCAATTTCCACGGTCTGCCACACACTTTTCATGACTGTGAAACTGGCAGCGCCTGACCTATGTGGGCAAGCAGTATCTCCACCTGTGTGATGGCCAAGGAGACAGAATGAAGAGCGTTAAGTAGCCACAGCTCGAAGGGTTCTTGGGAGGCTGTCCAAAAGTCCATGGAGCCTGAGGCTGTCTCCTGCTCTCTGCATGGGATGAAGTGGGAGGAATGGTGTCACTCTCCTCAAGCTTCTCCCACTCCCAAATAAGCTATTTTTAGGGGGCTCTACGGGGACTCCATGTAACTGCCTCCCTCACAGGGTGCTGCTTCCTACTATTACTTCAGAAGCTGTGGAGGGCACATATGCAATGCACAGCGGCACCAGGCAAGGCAATTCCTACAGACTCTGCAGAAATCCTGCTCAGAAGCATGTAATTATACATATGAATAAGATTAAGTCAACTCACAGGTTAGCTAAAAACGTGGGAGAAATGGAAAAAAATATTGTTAGGAAGGCAGGAGGAGCAAAGAACATGGGTAAGGGTTTTTTTTTCCTCTTAACTAGGAGCATTTAAACTGTAATCTAGGAAAGGATCCCAAAGCCATGCCATTCCTCCAAGTACTCTACAGAGGAGTCACAAATGATTTAACCTCTGTAAGAGCTAGTCCAGCCTCAGAATGATTTGGGGAGAATAGAGAGCATCTTTCCAGTGCTTTAAAGTTAATTTTGGGTATCAGCAACATATTTTTAGCCACTTTTTACCTCCTCTTAAGTGTTCTGCCATGTTACATGCATCTTTCAGAAGTAGAATGGCACCTTGCAGGCTGATTTCCAGCATTAACACACAAATGAATTACCCAAAGGCTTTTACGCAGAATTTGGCCACATGAATTCTCTTAAGGAGTTAGTTAACAGATTCCTGACTCTGTTAGGAGAAGGATGAACCCTGGTCTGTAAACCTGGAAAGAGCTGAATTTTGAAGATGAAGAGCCCCAACCAGCAGCTGTATTCCTATAATGGATTCAAACCATACATTTTCACCTTCTCAGAAGTATCCCACAAACCAATTATAAAAGAAGAATAGCAATACATTAAGTGGAATATGTTTGGAGGAGGAAAGTCTTCCTACATCTTACTTTTCATGTGACCATTTGCAATGAACACACACCTTTGTTGAGTCCAGAATTTACTTAAGTGCCTTTACAAGATGGTTAGCCCTTTTCCTGGCTGCTTACAACTAGCCAGAAACTGCCTATTTAACGCATTCAGGCACATTAGAAAATAATAGCACTTACTGGCTTCATGAAACTAGTTGAAAACAGTCAGTTGCAAGAAACTCCTAAACTTAACCTGTCTTTCGTACAGTTCATTGTAAGCACACACTGTCGTAGGCACTGTTACACTACTGTGTCAAAGGCAACTAAACAGTTACACTTTTCAAATATTATTTTACCAGGAAGGGGTGGTGCAAGAAGTTGGTTGGACAGAAGCTGCAGGTGCTCCAAAGTGATGTCACGGATAGCAGGAATATGAAAGAGACGTGTAAACATATGTGGAGATCTGGGAGCAAAAATATTGAGAAGAGCCATGCGGCAGTACAACCGTGCAAGTGTTGCTTCACATCGCAAAAGTTCTCTATAGAAAAAGGGATGCAGAGTTTAATTAAAACACGAACTGTACATGGCAGCTTGATTTTTGGACACAAAAACCAGACATATGAACAGTTAGACAATAATATATTAAGTAGACCCAAATCTTCCTTATTCACTTTGAAAAATAAATCATTAGTGACTGAACAGGGAGCATCTATAATAGAAACTTTCAACTTCTAACTGTTACTAAATCCAAGAGTTTAGCACCAGCAGGCCAAAAATTTAAACCCCAATGGACTTTACGTCATTGGGGGACCCCACCTGTACCGAGTTGATGGCAGCAACAGAGCCCTCTTCACTGCTCATCCCATCTTATGACTCAGACAAGGGCAAGGAAAGTACATGTTCATCTCTCTCGGAAGAGATTAAGTGATTATTGCCCCAGTCTCAGTTAATCATCTGATGGCCCTTTTGCGAGGTAAAGGTGCATATACTTCATGCTTCAATCTATTTTCAGCTGGGACTCAGTTATTTTTTTTTCTTTACACAGAAGGGATCTTCCATTAGGGACCTCTGATGGTAGGGCTTGGTTCTCCAAATTAGGAGTTAAATCCTGTGAAGTTCTGAGTGCCCTGAGTTCCCACCAAAGTCAGCAGGAATTCAAAGTGCTCAGAATCACACAAACTTGAGTCCATAGATAAACAGAAATTACCAACATCAGAGTAAGTGACTGTATTGCTAAGAAAGCTGCACCACTGTCAGAACTAGCTATTCATGAACAATTTACAGATCATCGTTGTAGTAACACCCTAATCAGATCATCATTATTGATATGTGCGCTCTCAATACACTGAATCGATATCGTATTTACCTGTGAATTTGGATATTTGTATTATCCAGCGTGATCAATCCATTTGTTGCAGTCCTCCTGTAACCAGCAGGTGGCCTTTCTAACATGTCAATAGGATACCAGTACCTTACCAACACACCTTCACTTCTCAGGTAAGTCTCTACTTGCACCAATTCATTCACCTGAAATGTCAAAGACAATGGCATCAGTACATGAGAATGTCTAATCAAAGAACAGAAAGCAGCACCTTAAATGAACTAGCGTGGTTCAATGTTAGATCAGAGAAAAATCCCTTCAAAAACTGTAAAAATTCAGCTTTACTCACTGAATCAACATCCAGAACAACGCCATGGAGACCAAAGGTCTTCAGCATTCCACGAATAGCAAATTTAGGTAAAGCCGTTCCCACAGCATTGCTGGCCACATTATTACTGTCTGGAGAACGAGTCACCACAGTGAGACCTGGAGATAAAGGAAAACCATGTCTTCATCAGATCAATGACAACGAGAAGGGCTTGGCTGATACAAACTGACTCCTAGCACGCAGAGTACCAGAGATACATCTTTGGCTCAGAACGCATACCAGCAATTTGCATTAAGGCAGTTGCCCTACCACACCTGTCGCTGCTGTTTGCAGGGTTGTTTGACAGGAGTTCCCCATCCTCAAGCATCTGATGAAGTGAGATTTTTCTCCCACAAAAGCTCATGTGATAAATAAAATTTGTTAGTTTTTAAAAGTGCCACCAGACTCCTTAACTGTTTTGCTGAACTAGACTAACACAGTTACTCCTTTGGAAATCAAGAAGTGAGTCCCTTTCTAAAAAAACAAAAAAAAAAACAAACAAAAAAACCCCTAAAATTTTACTCCTCCAGTTCTACTCTTTAGTGAACTAAAATAATTGCAGCCTTAATTTAACCAAAGATGATTTTGTCCTGTGTCATTTCTGTGTGCACCAAAGTCAAAGGGCATTAAATCCTAGCTTTTCTCTCACTGACAAAGACAGACAAAACAGAAATACCTTTCCGAACTTTATCAATAGTGAATTTATTTGCTTCATCTTTGATATCCTCAATGGTAGGAAGATAGAGGTCTCTTGGGATGCCACCATTTTCCTCATAAAGGAATTCTACTGTTTGTCGGGCTATATCTACCATTCCTGAAAAACAGAATAGCCTCTGGATTAGATGCTGGCCTTGGTCTTGTAACAATCTAACCATTACATTACATCATGAGAGCAGTGTAACATTTTGTCAAAACCTTATGGCTCTTAAGTGCAAAAATCTATGATAATACAAGACTATACAATTTAAAAAAAACCCTGTCATAAAATAGGTAAACTCAGGTTCCAACAAGAACTTTCATTTTAGTGGTTAAAATGAGCCAAATTAAACTTGGACATCCCTGCCTGGCAAGTTTTCTGAAGAGCAGGGTTTATAGGTTTGTATTAGTTAGATCTTTGCAATGAAAAATGTAGAAACTTTTCTCAAACAGAAGCTGTAGCTCTGCCAAAGACAACAGAATGTAGCAAGAAATGCTGAGCTCTCCTTAAATCCTGTAATATATTACTGTTACTGCTGTATGTGTGATCTTGTGGGCCTGGCATTAAAGCTTTTTTTGTGAGAAGAGTTCAGCGTCATACTTACACAATCCCCCTCTTCAAGACTGTCCATTCAGCCCCATTCCTTGTCCAACCATATTACAATAGGGTAGAAAACTCATTAAGCTCCTCTAAATGAGAAAAGTTTAACTGCCAACCATATATAAACCTTCTTTCTAAAAACACTTCCCTACGAGTTTCAAACTTCAGTCGCTATTGATGTTGCTGTGTCTAAAATAATGTGTTTAGGTGGCTTTTTAAAAATCCAAACTACTACATGGTTTTCTTAGGATCACTGCTCATAAGCTTTTTTTTTTAAAAAAATGAACATTTTGCATACACTTTCCTCAGCCCTTTACCCCACTCAAATATCACTGTTTTATGCAGAAACCAAGCATGGGAAATATTAAGCCACATGAAGAATGTTTCTGTAAATTATGAGTATGTGAAAAAACAGAAGATTAAAACTGTTTTGCAACCTTTACTGTAGTATGTGCAACAAGAGTGTGCTAGACTGATCCAGCGCTCAGTTTCATTCCTGCACCTGGTATACGTCACAAACGATTATAACCCCACAAAAATACATTTGATAGCCATACCTAGTTGTAAAGCCCCTTTAATCTGGTCCAAACCAGACTTCCTCTCAGCTTCATTGCGGAACCGCCTTCTAATTGTAGGAAAAACTTTAGTCTCCCAGGCTTTAACCAAGAGGGCATAGTGATCCTCCTGGAAAAAGAAGTCAAACAGACAACAAATAGCATTTAGAGCAAGAGATTTTAATGGAAGCTCTAGTTTCTCAAAGAAAAAAAAATTTTTTTTTTTAAATAGAAGATTTACAGTGGGAGATCAGCTCTAACACATGCGAGATGCCCCATCTTTCAAGCCCTGCACGGATACAAATAAGTGGATCCGTATCTGACCTGCATCCGCAAGTAGTGTTCCGCAGATATCCGGGTTGTATCCGTGGATGCGGATATAATTCGGATATCCGCATACTTTCAGGGCTCTAGCTCTGTGCAGATAAAAAATGTGGATCTGTATCTGATCTGCATCCACAAGAAATCGTCCGCAGATATCCATGTTGTATCCACAGATGTAGATATAAGGCAGATATCCACAGATTTGCAGGGCTCTACCCATCTTCCTTACCCGAGGGATATCGTCATCATCATCATCATCACTTTCATCATCTGCAATAGCAGGGGGATGTGGATCTGGGCCGGATGTGAAGAAGTTCTCGTAGCTGAGTTCCATTTTATAATGGCAAGAAGTGTCACTGTCATATTCTGTAACCAACCAAATTGAAATAATGAAGTCCCAAGCAGTCTGAGACATGTCAAAATTCTTCACGTTGCATTCTGTGGTCTCTCCCCCATCATTTCATGGAAGTTACTTAACGCATCTTGATACAGTCATCCAATTGGCTACGCTATCAAGTAAGGCACACAATTACATTCAGAACCCTAATAAAATAATTTCTACTATTTTAACAGGTTGTTAGAATACTTGGTCTAAAATTAAATGAGCATTTATTTGCCAGTGTCTGTTGTCCTTCTTTAAGTATTATGGTAGGTTTTTTCTAGGCAGCACCCTGAGAGTATTTAATTGCACTTGGATTGTTTCAGTGAAATAAATCAAACATGCTACTTAAGTGTTAGTAAGGATCACTTTACGTTGCTGAGCTGTGGCAACAGCAGCAATTCTACAGGGAGGTCCATGGGTTCCAGGATCAGAAGCTATGCTGGTCCCAGCATCATTATCACTGTCAGAAGCCATGGCAAAAGGCAATGCTTCAAAGTTGGCGCTTATTTCTTCAGCGAGGTCAATGCACAGGTCAGCAGCATTCCTGTGAGCTTGTCCCTCGGCATAGGCAAACTGGCGAGATCCAAAGTTGGCACGGACTTTTGTGTTCTGCAACAAAATTCAAATGAAGCACAAGAGGAGAAATAGTTATTATTAACTACTGTTTTAACCTTTTACTATGTTCTTCCTATGATAAACCTTGGCCACAAGATGAGCTGACTATGTTCTCTACTGATGCTGGTTTCCTGCATTACTGATAATAAAGTTTAAAAACTAAGCCTGGTAATGCACAATTGAAAAAGCATAAAGCTGCTCAACACAATTTTTGAGCTTTAACTGTTTAGTCTGGTACTTCAGGATAGTCAACTGGACAAAGCTACTGTGAAGATTAAAATGAATCATTAGTCAAGTAAGGCCTATTAATATAAAAAGACTGACTCAGTTGCTTCATCAGACCAGCTGTTTGACAGGCTTGATGGATGACACTAGCTCCCATTAATGATAAATGTATACGCATACTAGGAAGAGAATACAAATTTTAACCCAAATGAATAAAGGTGAAAGTGATATTAAAAATATTTCACAGTTACCATTCAAGAACATTGATTAGTGTTGATGAAAGTGAAGTAGATGTTTTATTGTTAAACCTGCCTTTTTCTGAATGTGCACTACGGGCCACATTCCACCAGAGACATCTTCTAGATAAGGCCCAAGGCGCTGTCCACAATATGTGAAGTAGACTCTGCCTTTAGCTGGCTGTCCTGGAGGAGGAGGGGTGCCTTCTGTTCTCTCCCAGCCAATTCCTGCTATATCACCTAGGGGAAAATAAAATACAACCAAAGAGAAACAAGGATTTTTCTGTTTTCGTCCATCACCTGGTGTATATTCAGGAGTTGTCAAACTCTTTTAGCTCAGTAAATAGGCTGAATTCGGACATACCAGGAGAAAGGGTCACATCCAGTCGAACACTCTTCCACTGTAGCAAACTGGAGCCATTGTAATGTACAGCTCTCCCATTACTAGGGAAGGAAAGGTGAAGAAGAAAGTTAAATATAAAGAGCAGCCCTATAATAGAAATACACATTGCAAAGGACCATTAGTTAGAGGCCAAGCGCTTGCTAGCCATTGCTAAAATTCAGTTGGAATGTTCTTCATTTTGATAAGAAGTCACTGTATTTCAAATGCTTAATTTCACTCTAGAAATTTATCTATTTAGCACTAAGATACATTCTCTATTTAAACAAAATGCAAGGCCCAGGCCAGCTCTTGGGCGCTTATACTGTGTTTACATAGTGCACAAGGCTGTAATTTTCAATCAACTCATTTGCAACATACTTGTGAAAAAGACATGTGCCAACAGGATTCGTCCATGCTCCATCTCGCTTTTCTGCTTCAGTGGCAAACCCAAACGAAACTATTGGGCCAGTGTCATCGTCTGTATCTCCATAGGAAACTACTTCAATCTCCCAGTAAAATGATGGGGCCTATAAAAACAGCCATGCAGAAAACATGTTCGTTCATTTTTTAAAAAAATTTAAAAGTAAAACAAACACAGAAATTGCTCCATCCAGAGTTTCTTACCTGTATTGGAACTGGAGAGGTAGCATAGATAAATGTGCCACGAGGCAGTCCCCCACCTGCACTAGGATCAGCCAGGAAGGTCACGGCTGTGAGATGTGATGAGAACATGCATGCTCGCACAGGTGGAAACACTCTAGAAGGGCTCCAAGTAATCTCCTTGGGCTGTTGAAGAGGTGAAGAGTCTTTTAGTTTGACTGCATTTGAGGTCACAAGGTAGATTTTATGCTACTGAAATATGATGACCAAAATTTATTATGGAATGCATACTTCCATCAGCTTATAAAAGAAATGACCAATAAGTTATATTCAACCAGGTTTAAGTGTGATGTATTTTTTTCCCCCTTTCTTTAAAGCACTGTAATGGTTTGACTCCAACCACCCCAGACCCCTTATTAGAAACTAAATCCATTTAAGAAGGGGTCAGAAAAGCTGCACCCTGTTTATAGGTTTACCTGTCTTCTGTCTGCCTGCAGTGGTGGCGGTGGGGGCCGAGCACAATCTCGATACAACATTCTTAACCTTTCACATTGCACTTCTACAACAAGAAGCCTCTCCCCTGAAACAATACAAATCAAACCAACATTTTTAATATGAGGAACATGAGAGTTTAGTAGAGACAGCCATTTGAAATCTAAAGATTACAACTGTGGTAAAAATATCTAAACATGACAAGCAGATCTGCTTCAGAAACTAATTTCTCTCCCACTACTTTCTTGCTGCCAATCCCAAAAAACTCCAACAAAAAAAGACAACCCAAACAGAGAACAATCTGAGTACACCAGAGAGTGGCTTGTACTCCAGGGTAAGAGTCATGTACAAGGGGAATTACAAGTCTAAAAGAATTTTAAAATGACATTTTTAGGCAACAGCAAAATTTCATTTTAGGTGAACAGAAGTAGCTGACCTGCAATAAGGGCTGCCACTCCATCTTTACCAAGCATGAACAGTAAAAAGGCACTACACAGTACCTACCCTCCCCATAGGGCAGGCTCCTACCTACACCCATAGCTATTATTCAGGATGCCTTAGTTCTGTCTAATTTTCCTTATGACAATACGAGTGTTTAAATTTATTTAAAATAAAATCAACGAGCTTGTTACAGCTGCAAATGAAGCTGACTAAAACACCATCAAATCAAACCAAACCATTCTGGTTGCTGTTAGGTAGAAAAGATGCATCAATGCGTTGACAGTCACAGAATACGTTCAGGTAGGGGAATCAAAGTTCTAGGCTAATAGCCATTGGCATAAAAAGGCCAGTGGAGATTCTCACTTGCAATGGACCAGAATAGATCGCTATTAAAGTTAAGCACACAGAACTGCATTGCTGATCAGTATGTAGTGATTTTAGGTACCAAGACAGACACAGAAGAACGTTCAGCACTTTCTGAAAAAAATTCAGGCCTCATTAAGTGTCAAGTTGGATGCCCAAAGACTAAAATGCCCCAGCTCACTAATTATTTAAAAATTTAGGTCCCAGAACTTGGGTGTCATGAGAATAGATAAACCTCTCCTATTACATATTCAACCTCTGGTTGAGCTAATGTTGAAACAACAAAAATTGGCATGAAGTTCAAACCTCCCATAGGAGCTGAATGCAGAGTGCTTAATCTCTTCATGGCCTCACTAGCTTCGCCCTCAAAGCACTAACTACACTGTGCACAAATGTAACTCTGGGAGCCAGAGAATTCCTGATCAAGGGAAACACTACATGTGTAGATGAGCTGTGCTGATAGGGATTTAAACATTTTAGAACGACAATTTATGTTAGCATCTGAACACGAAAATCACACTTTCAAAATTTACATAAGTCCTTTCCAAAACTGAAAGGAGTAAGAAAAGCTGAAGGGGTAAAGTAACAATTTTTCTTGGCTGTTAACTTTTGCTATTTTTCTGTACATTTGTCTGACATAAATCAACCTGCCTCTATTAGTCCATATGTGGATATAAAGTTTGGGTTAAAAACGCTTGTTAAAGAAGCAATGCTACTCAAGTCACCTGTAATTGGCTTAAATCTAAACATTAGAAGTCAGTGGAAACACACTCTCTCTCAATATAGCACCCATTTTGGGAAATAGTGGTGCAATGTATGTCAGTGACATTGGGAAGGAAAACCTTAAGGAGAAAAGGCATTTTGTCAACCAGGAGGATTTGATTCTTTTGTTTAACCCCACACCAAGTTTACAACCCAGCCTAAGCATAATTTAACAATCTAAGGCACAAGAGTGAGTTCAGCACACCTATTTCAACATTAATCTCACTTATCTACTATCTCACTGCATTAGCAAAATACAGCCATAAAACTGCATGACTATATTAAATACATACCAGGGCTGCACTCTTGTGCCACCAGGTTAAGAACTTCTACAGCAGCAGGACACTGTTGTATGAATTCTTCACAAAACAGGCTGTCTTCTAACAGCTGGGCCATCACCAGGCATGCTCTTGATAGATAAAAATACATTTCAAACATTATAAAACGTACATTACGTGGTCAACTTGATGTCAATAGCCGTGAACAGAATTTCAGGACTAGCCTCAACAAAATGGGCATTCTTGCCTACTATTTTGCCTGTTTGTTTAGTTGTTTGGGGGGACTGCTACACAAACAGCATTAATAAAACATCCAGCTCAATGAGTTGCCACATTCATTTCTAGCATTGGACTGCCACTGCCATATAAAGCCAGATAACTATTTCTTTTTGGAAACTGATGTGATCCTTTAATAAAGATGCATGGTTCCAGGTACTAAGAGCCCAGTATTTACATAAGAAAAACAAGCCTCAGGATGACCTCGTTTGGCTGGAACATCTATGGTTTGTACAGCAACTTGTACACTTAGCCCTTTATAACTGATGAACAACAACTCACCTTGTTCTTATTTCTCCAAGGAGCCGGACCACTGCCATTACTGGAGTTGAGCCATCTCCTGTTGCAGGAAGTGAGGTATGAATAGATAGACTTCCCTCCTGAGGAAGCAACATGGACTGGACTGCCTGTACTACGGTCTCAGTAATGGACAGTTTATGAAGAGGCAATGCCTGATGGTGGTGGTGGGGGGGGCACGGTAAAAAGTTAAATTCAAGTAGTTAGTTTCTAAGAAATGAGGGCGTTTCATCACCTGGAGTTAATTTTCATTTTGTACTATCACAAAAACAGCACCAGACTAAAACCACAAACCAAAAAGGAAAGGTAACACAGTATGCTATGGAACATCCTTAAGTGCTGAAGGATGATATTATGTTACCTGGATGAGAACTTACATATAAACATTATGATGAAATGTTTAACACAATGAAGTGAACTTCACAAGTCATCTTTAACCAAACAAAATCAGGCCTGTTACATGCTGTAATGTTGTTCTTTTTTTTAAAAAAATCACTATAAATTACAGTTCATTATCATTACACTTAACATTGGATTTTAAAACAACCTTACCTCGGATCTTGGAACACAGAGCCTAGATAATGGAATAGTTAATGTGTCTGATGCTTGTGAGGTCTTTCTACAGTCTACACTGGTAGGTGGAAATTTGACAGTTGCTATACCTTCCTGTTCATTAATAGAAGACACCACTCCAATGCTTCCTGCTACTCCTCTACCCAAAACCTACAAAACAACAAGGAAGTACAACTTAAAAATGTCTAAGTGATCCAAAGCTTCACCTCTCATTGAACACATACGAGGTAAAAGGCGGCTCTTACCTGCACTTCGGAACCTATTTTAATTGTCTCTTTAAAGCCACCAAGAGCACACAGCGCAGCCACAGCCTGTCGAGCAATTCTTTGCAGTTTAGCAAGTTTCCTGCCACTGCTGCTCCCATTCTCCAAAATACTCTCTGCGTATTTCCCAAGTTGTGGAATATACATCAGTGCCTGAGACAGAACCTAAATATTCAAAGCACAATAGATTGGTCTGGAAAGCACAGGCAATGGAAGGCTCAGCTGGGTTTTTAAAAAAAATACACCAGCGGAAATATTTTAATTTTCAAGGAGAGGAACACTTTAAAATAAGATCTTGGGTCAGTGACTATCAAAGACAAATTGAACTGCTCATTCCCAAACAGAAGTTACATGTCATGGGACATGTCATGCAGTCCAGACAAAATCCTCTCTCCAGCCCATAGCCTGAGCAGCCAGGATGTATGCTAAAAGAAAAGGCTTCTTCCTTAAGCAGTCTGGGTGAGAGAGACTGGTCTATCAAGGCAGGATGACTGCCTCAACTGGTAAAGTGTCTTATGAAGTATAAAAAATTTAACACTGCCATTAATTAGCAGCCAATTCTTTGTTTCCAGATCTGTTGTGACAAATTCTCCCCCCTGAATCCTCCACACACATTCTCTGAAATGGCAGATGGGCCCAACATGGGCTACTAGATAGTATCTAACTGGATAGTAACAATTGAAAAGTGTATTTTACAACAAGGAAGCAGGAAAGGAAGGAACTAAATTAAAAATTCCAATGTGTCCTGGTTATATTTGAATACACTGTATTATACATGTAAATATCTAGACTGCCTTTGCTTACCTTTTCAGCTGTTGTTGTCCATATTTGAGCTGCATTGGATTCTGGTGCCATCAATAAGCTGTGAAGCAGAGCAATCACCTCTGCTGCCATGCTGTTTGCTACATGACCACTGATAAATGGACGCACGGGATCTGTTCTGTAAGGAAGAAAAACATTGCTTACCCAATAATTCAAAATGGAATAGAGAGAGATGCTTTAATTGTTACCACTATCCCACATGGTAACAGAAGATTAGGGCACTATCAGTTACTCTCTACATTCCTCCCAACAAAGACATTCATGATGTTTTGAGGACTCCACAGTGAGTTTTACCTGGCAAGTTCAGAATTCCTCTCCCTACAAATGGAAGTCTGAGCAGTTTTCTTTTTGTCACCGGTGGACAGTCCGCTACTGGTTTCTGGATTGAGGGTTTCGACAGGTGGCCCAACACTGACAATCAGGCCAGACTGTGCCCATTTGGTAGCTTTCCGAAGAGCTGCAGCAGCCTCTTCTGTAATAACCTCACAGCAGCCACTCTGAAAAAAAGGAATGTTGAAGATATCCAAAGTGATTATTTAAGCCATGGAGACAGAGCTAAGAGATCATTTATCTGACAAATTGGTACTTTCTGCAGTTTTAGCATAACCACAAAGAGACCAACACCTCCCCAAACTTTACTCATTTTTCACCCTGGACAGTATTTTGTTCAATTTCAATTTTTTTTTTTTAAACTTATGATGTAATGAAGGAGTGGATTCATTAGTTGAGTTCATCAGATGGTCACAGGGTGTTCTTTCTGTTCTTTGATTGAAGGAGGTAACACGCATATACTAATGAATGCGACTTTAAATCCAATTTTCATAAATATTCTGACATGAACTTTCAAGTTTAATTTTTATGAATTTCCATGCTAGTAAAACTGAGTCTCCTGAAATGCTCGTGAAAGAACATAAAAACACAAATCAAATATGTTTGAGAAAACTTCAGTGGAAATATTTTTGCAGTAACAAATGACACCCATTTTCCAAGGATTTACACATCTGTCAGTAACATCTTCAATATACTATAGTTTATGAACAATATAAATATTATTTTGCCCATAACATCTGTTTTCAAGAGGGTTAAGTTGAATTTCTTGGTTCTTTTACTGAAATGCTGGGACAGGGAGAATGGGAATGCCTAATGATTTCTAAGATGTCACTAATTATCTTTGTTACTTCCTTACTTTAGTCATGTCCCGATCCATCTTCACAACTTTCTCCATGTTTGCTCCAGTGCCAAGTCGAAATGGCCGCCCTTCTGAACTACTACAAATGTAAAGAGAAGTCATAGCTGATGTGGTTTTACTATGCAAAATTAGTGAACTAAATATCTTACATTTTGATTTTGTTCTAAAGGATCTCAAAGCAGTTTAAAACCTTTATTCATATGAATAACTCAACCAACTCTGTAGTGAAAAGAATCCTCTTCAGTGTAGTGGCCTAACACTACACCAGCAGTAAAGATTTGAGGACACAAGACTGGAAGATTACCATTGTATTAAAACTACAGGAGGAATTTAAGTATGTATAATGTAGTCAGTCACACTGGAATTTAGCAAAGATACTGCAGTTAATGTTCCCATTTGTACAAAAAAAGTATCCTAAGTTCTTTTAATGGCTGTCGATGGCAAAGAGTTTTGGTTTTATATTTCAGCTGAAAAATAGCATTGTGGGAGGAATGGTTTAACAATCGTCAGAGTCTTTTAGCATCATACTGAGACAGTGGCTCAAGACTGACTTAGAGCAAAGGATGTCATATAAATAATGAACTACTAACACCACATCACTCAGCATCCTAGTTTTATTTTGAAGGTGTCTGTTGTGAGATTGAGACACCAAAGTTTGAAACAGTGTGACTGAATACTATAGGAACCTCAGGAGCTCTAAAGGCAAATGACTGATCCTGCTGGAGGGCCTTACTGAACACAATACCTAAAAACATTTTTCTTTTGGTGACTCTACTGTCTGTAATATCACTGTGTGTTGTGGGACTAACAGGACAGCCTTCAAATTTCCAACAGTCCCATTTAAATGGTTAGCCCTATGTTTCGTTTTTTAATTGTACGTTTGAAAGAGTTTTTCTGCTCTCTTGAGCAACTCCCCCAAAAGAGGCTGTGACTCCTCTACCACCTCCCTGCTTATCAGCCTCTGAAAATGAAGCTTTGTGGTTATCATCACTGGGGAAGAAGATGAACATATGCTTCTCCTAGATTAATGCACATATGAAGTCATGATGTTAGTGAATTAGACTTGGAGAGCCTTGGACCATCAACAAAGTAGTGAACCTGACTCCAAGTGCTGTTAAATACAGAAAAAAGAAAAGAAAAGAAAAGAAAAAAAGATTTTTCTTCCTCTGATCTATAATAAAGTACAAAAGGAAGTTTGGGTTTTTGAGTTGACAGTCCCTGGGCCAGGTTTGGGGAACAGAGATTTAACTGTCAATGTAGCCGCATGCATGTCTATTTAAGTAGCTGTAAAGTGTACATCACCACCAGAACTCTTTTGAATAAAAACCCCTCTGCTTATACACAGCAGCAGACAACAGAATCTGAAGCATTTTGCCTTTGCTCAATGAAAATCTCTAGCACAAAATCTTCATACCACTTTGGTGCTGTGCATAAATAAAGTCAGAAACTCATGAATTGCTTTGTTAATTCGAACCTACTCAGTTAAAGTTACCTTAGTAAGGGCTGAAGGACTTCATGGGATGACTGGTCTTCCCGTTTGTGAATAAAAATAGAAAGTTTACCATCCACTGCCTCACTCTCTTCTCCAGGATCTTTGTCTCCTTTGATGGAATTTTTTGGACTTGTTTTTGCCAAAGTGGTATCTGGTTCAGAAGCAGTTGGAGATAGAACTGTTTGACACCCTTCAAGCAGAAAGGAAAAAGCATGACTGTCAAATGCTTTAAATCATTGTTTTAATGTCAGCTTCCTTAAACTTTTCCGCTATAAAATACTGACTTCAGATTTGTCCAAGCTCTCTCTCCTACGTTCACAATAAGCACTGTATTTGGGAAACAGAACAACACTCAAAAGTCAGAGCACAAGAGTTATACAAATATGCTTAACATTAGATATTTGAACCTGCCCTGCTTCAGTTTTTCACAAATTAATCTTCTGAACATTAGCACTTAGACATTTATTCTAATTGTGCCTTTTGTCGATGCACACTTCTAGCACAAACATGCATGATCTCAAACTAGTGAGATGTAATAAGAACAAACATGTAAACGTAAGAAAACGTCCGCACCTGGCACCACATAATCTGCTAATTTTGCTAACAGAAGTGATGCTATCTTGGAGGCTGGGTCGCTGGGCTCATCCTGTTCACTGTTCAGGGAGGGTACAGAGTAACTCCATGGTGGTAGCTCAACATTTTCACAGTCTTCTACACTCATGAGAGGAAGTGCAGCACGACACAGCTGGAGGATTATTAGGACGAGTTTTGGAGAAGGGCGCTGGTCCAAAAGCAGCGAGAGAAGTTTAGACACACAGGCTGGCTGGCTCAGGATAGCTTTACCTATGTGACTCCTGAAAGAAAAGCACACAGTCATCTCCCTAGCTGCTAAACAAGAAATACACTTGAAATCAAATGCAAACTATAAGAGGACATTCTGTCACTGGTAAGCAGATCTTTATGGTAATACATGGTTCTATTGTTAAAACTCTTCCTTAAAAAACTAAACATATAGAATGGTTCAGAGGGGAAACGAAATCCATTTCAGACTCAGGATGAATGATACCCCATTATTTAGCTTTAGTGTTTTGAGCCTCTCATACAATTCCTGTAAAATTGCTTGTTTCCCACATAATCCCTCATAAAAAAAGCTCTTGAAGATAGCTCCATTATTTGAGATTTCATGACAAATTTTAGAGCAAAGCAGTTTAAATGCTATTTAGTCCTTTTAATCACTCAGCTCAAAAAATCCAAGAAAGCTTCCCTGTGCGATGATCTGGCTGTGACAAAACTTAATTTATTAATGTTGTCAAACAAGTCACTTGACTCTGGTACAGTATAGATTTCAGCTTCAGAAAATACTCCTGGAAATCTGGACACCCCCACCAGCTGTCACCAAGGGATAAGTATTAAGATTTTCTATATGAGACAGATTGCATTTCAGAATAGCCTCAAGCTTCTGGAATCGTCCTGAAAGAGGTATCGTTATGTTTATTATTTCCATTATTCTTTCCAGAACACTGGACAGTAATTCAGGGGGAAAAGAATCCCTTTGTTAAGTTTTTTCTCGTACCTTGACAAGTCATTAAGAAGGCTAAGTACATCTTGCAGAGCATCATTTCCAGCTGCCTGATTACCACAGCATTCTGTTGCCCGTGCAAGGTGGTTGGTGAGAAGGCTGGAGACCTGACGAGCCAGACCAGAATGAACAGCCTCTGTTGAACCACCTTCAAGGTAATGCAAGAATATAAAATTCTAAGTGTATACATGACAAAAAAATAATATATTGGATAAGCCTAGATTCATTCATTACAGCAGAGTTAATTGATTAGAAAAAACACACCGAGTTAAAGTCAAACTTGCAGTAACATCTAGGTGCTCGGTAGCTAATGGCTGTTCAGTCTTATGACACAGTGTAGCTGAACATACTACTCTATCCATGTGTATAAGGTTTAAGTGGACAAGTTTCCCTCCAAGGTAATTTTGTTCATTTCAAATAAAAAGGACAATTTAGAAAAAACACCAGGAATTTCAGATTAGTTTTTAAACAGGTATGCTGGTTTCCTATGAATAGAGGAATACAAGAGAGAACAGATTAAGGATCACGAACAGACTGCTGGATTTAAATAATATTGAAATGGCAAAATTATTCACTGGCATTACACCATTGCATCTAACCCTTCATTAATCTTATAACAAGCCACCAAGACTCTCCTCAAAACACATCAGGAACGAAAAACTTCCCTTGATTCATTTGAAAACACTGATCCCCTACCCATTTGGAAAAAATCTCATATTGAAGTGTTTGTAAATAAACAATAAAATGTACCACCTAGCTCTTAGATCACAGTGAATAATCATTGCAAGATTTAAAAATAAAACCAAAACCCATTCTGTTTTCTCTCATCCACAAAAAAAGTCTAGTAGAGATTTAAAAACACACAATAGGCAACATCAACAGGTATCCTACCCTCTTCTTTTTCCCATTCAACACAGCGATTGGCTAGAACCTGGAAAGCAGCCCAAGCCATAGTGGCCACCTTCTGTTTTTTAGTCTGTTTTTCATTTGAGCTGGATTCTGTTTGGCTGCTCAAACTACAGAGCCTGTCCATAAGCTGCACCAGGCCGCTGCGTACCAAGCACTTCTCTTCACTCCTGTTTAAAAGGACAAAAGAATTAAGGTTGCTGCAGTAACTTTTCAAACAACATCTTCTATATGCTCAAGTCAATACCATGTTTCTCAGCATGTGTACTGTATTTAGCATTTCTTGCACTGTAACACTGGACATTTCAGTTTTTCCTCCCTAAGGATATAGTAACAGGATATTTTCCAAGTCTGTCATCCAGCATTAAGTCTTAAACATCATGATCATGATGGCATGCTGTTCCTAGCAGAGGTTTATTAAACCTATATGCAATCTACAGAGCATCATTTCAAGTTATGCCACCTGCTAAAAAAACAGAAGATTAATCATCTATATTTTATCCTCACCATAAAACCAGTAATACTTTATATCTATATAAAACATTACATGTTCAAAATGCTCTCTTGATGTTTACTAATCCTCACAACATCCCAAGAAATAGTTGGGCAGGTAAAAACAATGAATGCCCAGTGTCACCTTAAAAACTAATAGATTTCTTTGGGCATAAGCTTCTGTGGGCTCCAACAGGAATGTTAAGGTGCCACAGACTCATTGTTTTTGCTGTACAGATTAACACAGCTACCCCTCTGGAAGCTGGGTAGGTACTGTGCTTACTTTTAGTAAATTGAGAAAGCTGAAATATCTTGCCCATGTCTACAGAAAAAGTTAGTGGGCAGAGCTAAAACTCAGGCTCTTCCCACTCCCAATCCTGTGCTTATTCTGTCAGAATACACTGCCAAGACATTACAGGACGATTGTAAACCCAGGATGCTAAGCACAAGGAAAACTTCATCAGCATAGGGAAGTGGGAAACAACAGTTATGTAAGAAAATTAATTCAGTGGTTCACAATCCATCCTCAGACACAGACACAGCTTGTTCTGACATCAGTGAATTGCATACATATCGCTGAGTTGATCCAATATGTTCAATCTTTCTAAAATGCCACTTACTGAGTTCAGCTTTGGAAGGAACCGAAAAAGCCCCCAATGTACATTCTACTCTGTCTACTGCTATTTCCATTTGGAGCAACACAACTGTATGGCACAACTGTATAAAAAGAATATAACCATTCTTTTCTCTCTCTCGCACTGAAGAAAGGACTTTTCCTACCTTGTATATGGTATAGTGCACAAAAGACCAATGCTATTTGCACAAGCAATCGGGTAACGAGCACATAGTGAAACCACTGAGGTCATGGTCTCTCCAAAGGCTTCTTGGACTTGTTCCACCATCCCGCCACAAGTAAGTTCTTCAATTCTGTTGGAATTTATACATTTGAAATCTTTCTGCTCCAAGTAAAATTAGAAGGTTCCAAACTTAGCTACAGGAAGTCACAACAATTTGAAAGAGTTCATGGAAGATATACCGATAAAATTCTATACCAAATTTACATAAAAGAAATAATGGCACTCTTATTCTGTTCCCCAAAAAGCATGCAAAATACAGCGTTAAATCACCATTCTGGCTATATCACCCAACTGAGAAATGGGTTCCAGACAAAAGAAAATACTGACATTTATCTTTGCAGTTACATAAAATGTTGTTATAAATGACAGTGAAGCTAATTTTGTTACCACATACAACAAAATCCACTCTTTCAGCTCTTATCAATTAGATTTGGGGGGGGGGGGGTGATTTAAATCTAAATGTAAAAGAATCTTTCCTATGTTCTCTAGGTGCTCTTGCCACTACTTAAAAATGCATTACACAATTGCTAAGAACCACTTGCAACTAGTCCTCAAATTGCAGCATCTCTTGAGACTTTGTGATACCTGTATCTTCTGATCAGCCACAGGACCTAGTCATTCTTTTGAAGCACAGTGGAAAATATTAAAAGAAATTCCAAGGTGCCTCATAAGGCAAGAAAAAGTGAGAGAACTCCCAACACCAAAAATTTAATGAAGTTCTGAGGAACAATTTACCTTGGTCCTCCTTGAAGTACCATGGTCACTGGACCCACAAGATGAGTAACACCACCAACCCGAACAGCCGCTGTCAGCAGCTCTCTCATGTGCACTAGCGCCTGTTTCCTTGTATTCCCACGACGCCATCGGGTCTGAGCAGCTAACAGAAAACTGCTACTGGAAACCTAATAAGAAATCTCTCTGGTTTATTACATGAACCTCACATCTGAACCTTTCAATTTAGATTAAAATCTGACATCACACTGATGTCCGAGTATGTGAGGATTTAACATGACATACCGCTTGGTCAGGATTTGTCCCAATGAAAGCAAACAGCTGCCCCAACAAGACGCTGTATGTAGGTTTATCTCTGCTGTCTTCGATGGTCAAAGACTGAAGAAGAGTAAAAGAACTGCTTCTATGACTAGTAACGTGGCGCCGTCTATGGGAAAACAGCACTTATTAGAAAATTAAAGAATGTGCTGATCTTTGAAAAATTCTCTTCTAAAAGCATGGTACGTTATAGCAGAACTAACGAATATATATGTTTAGGTGTTTCATACAGCAGTTTAGTGGACTAATATCTGCATACCTCTGACTTGATCTGGTGAACTCCAAATCCTCATTTCCGATCATTTCTAGGTCAGAAGGTGCTGACATGCTACGAAGGAAGACAGGCTGACGGACAGCATGAGATATCACTTTCGTTTCAGAAGCTGATTTACAAGCTACAATGTTATAAAAGAAAGAGTTTAAGTCTTACTTCAAAGTAACTGGTTTTAATTGGATTATGTTTTATTATTACTGTGTTTAGTGTTCATGTTTTAGGAGAATGCAGTTTCATTTATTTAGCTTTAAAGCAAGGGAAGTGGAAAATATGTAATTTCACTTTTATTTTACATCAGCAATTCAAAGTTCATCTAATAAGTTTAGGACACTATAACACACACAGTTTCTATAGACTCAGAAATGTTAATTAACATCAGGTAACTTCACTTAGAAGTACTCTTCCACCCATGTTTATCTGATTATCTTAATATATTTCAAGGCCTTCTAATTAACAGGTAATTCTTAAAAGTTTTCTGCAGTTCATTTTTACAGCAAGTTTCTCTATGAAGGCAACCTCTAAGAAAAAACTGTTATTGTAGCTGGACTATCAACCCTCTTATTCCCTTCTTTTTACACCAACTAAAAATAGTCTTATAATGAATTATTTACTTTTAATGAAAGACTGCATAAGATAGATTTGTTTATTAATTGGACAGCAGAGGAATCAAAGGAGATCTGACTGATGTATATAAGATTATAGCAATCAGAAGACTAATTTTATTTTTAAAATTAAGCTATATAACTCAGAATTTTAAAACATTGACAACTTAGGTTTGCAACAGAATTGTTATTAATATTGCAAATCCCCTGTTTTGGTTTTGAAAGTAGCTAATCAACTCAATTCACAGAGCTATGCTGGTAACATGATACAGTCACACAAATAGTAAACAGAGCCCTATTAGTTCAATAACCCCAAAATCAAATGTAATATTTGTGAATGGAAATGGAATGTTAAGGGGGCAGTGAAGCCAATTACAGTAATTACAGGTGTCATTTACATTCACAGCAAACCCAGGGATCTAAGAATCAGCTGCACAGGAAATTGGTACCTGGTGTCTCAGCAGGGGTACCAGAGATACTTCGTGTGAGACTAGCTTGTGCTGCAATAGTAACGTGCAACAGCAGTTCCGCCCTATTCATCAAGCTCTTTACTAATGTTTTTGTTTTAGCCAGCGGGTGTGAGGGCTTCTGAATCAGAGAATTGACTTCTTGGAAAAATTTCTCCCTAAAACAGTGAACAAAAACGACACCATAAACTCAGCTGTTCTATCTGCTGTCCGACACAACAGATCTTCAGTGGTAAAACTTTAAAGATGTCCATTTCATATTCTCTTGAAGTACTGTTTTTGAGTCAAGAAACACATTTAAATGGAAAAACAGAAAAAATAGGATTATTCTTCCCCCCTTCCCTTTGTACGAATTCCATAAATAGTTGACTGTATTTGTGTCTCCACCATTTCAAATTTTTATGAACTTTTCTGTTCCAAAGATGCTGCTCTTTATGTAGCGTTACTAGTAATTTGGAAAGGCCTTTCACTTTTATTTTCAAAGCAACAATCTAGTCAAGGCATCTGTTTCGCATTGGTAGGAAAAAATCATGGAGAAGTTTCATACAAGACGTAAGCCCTGAACTGGAAAGATGCTTAAGTGTAACTTTAAATCTCTAGACAAGTCTCATCTAACTCAACAGAGCTATGCATATGATTTATGTTATTCATACACTTTCCCTGCTGAATCAAGGCCTGGAACGCTCAGTTAATGGATCCAGCTACTAACCTCAATGACAGGACCATATTCTCAAGATCACTTCCATCAAAGGAAATTTCTTTCATTGAGCATAAAAGTTCCAATTCTTTCATTTTGCTCTAGAGGAGAACAGGATGAAAATGTATCTGATTTAGTAGGATCATGATTTTGGGGGTCTTTGTTTGTTTTGCATGTATGCATTAGAAATTACCATGATCACAAATCAAGAATATTCACCACTCATATCTAATTGTCAAATTTTAATGCAGATACAGACATTGAGAAATCGTAATACATTTTTGGAAGATCTTACTCTTTTATATTCATAACGAAAACTGCTCCAAAAGAGCAACAGTGACTGACATTTATGAAGATTTCCTAAAACAAACAAGGAGTTCTGTGGCACTTCAGCATACATATTACGCAACGTGAAAGCACTAAACAAAAGAAAAGAATATTTATACCACTGCCCATAAAAGCAGGAACAAGATAGCAAACTCTTAGCTCTTGAATGAATGGAATAAATGCATTTCTTACCTCATTGAAATGATAATCATAAAAAAAGGGAATGTTGTTTTCCAGCTTCCCATGTGTGGCATCATCTACCTCATTTTGCCATCTCTGTTCCAATTCAGCTACACTCTAGTAAAGATACAAAAATACCATTTTATATATTATATATATACATCCATTCCTCTTATTAAAGATAAGAGGTCTTAAAGTGCATTTTGAGATTTGATTTACATCTCCATGTTAGTAACATCCTTAGTAACAAAAAGAAGTATTTCTTTAGCCATCTTACTTGCAATTGTCTTTCCATGGCATTTAATTTCTTAAAGGTTTCTCCCATGATTTTACAGAGTAAATCATATTCCTCAGCATGTTCTTCCTGATACTGGAAGTTTATTAGGGACTGGAGTGCATCAACCAAGTTCAAATGTTTAATAACACATGAAACTACCATCTCCTCCATTACATCTGGCTGAATCACTTCCCTGTTACAGATGGAAATCAAACTGGATTAGCAAGGATACAACATAATTTGTATTTACAGTTCACCAGACAAAATATCCAACCAACTCTGCTTTAGGATCCATAAAATACATACCAGGTAGAGAATCATTATTTCCATCTGATATTTCTAAGCCTAATAATATTGTCACAAATATCACCCTACTCTTACTACTACTCAGAGATTGAAGAATATTTTTAGTTTTTTACTTTGTGCATCCGACAGCACTGTGTATCAGTATCAATAACAATAAAATATTAAATTAGCAAAATAGTTGTGAAGAAACAGTGACTTACTTTATACTAGGCCTAAACTGAGGCCGAGCCCGTCCAGATATTTCCCTGAGTTTTATCATGATTCCTGGAGGCAACCTGATCCTGGGCAGATCAAAGTAATGTCCGACAGGAGGCACTAGGGCATCAGAAGGATATGTGAATTCTCGATCTTCATCTATAGTAAGAGGCAATGGAGAAGGGCTTGGAGTGAGGGCTGGAGATATTACACCATTGGCCTCCACTTGCCACTGGCATCTGAGAAAATAAAGATAAAGAGTTACCTATATTAAGGAGCCTTTACTTTCTTTCTAGCCCTTATCCTCCATGTTGAGAAAAAAAACAGTGCAACACATGGCCTAAAAATGCTGCATGGATAGCTTTATTGCATAATACGAATAAAGTATGAGGTTGATGCTAAAGATGGACACTGCCCCTACTAGAACCAAATTTTGACACCAATGTGAATAAAGGATCTCTCTCACAATGCATAAGCCTGAAGTAGTTTTCACTGACCCAAATTTTGACAAATCTCTTACCCCAATGTTGTGATCAATTGTCACATACCAAGTTTGGACTCATGTTTCATTCCAAGGCCCCACAGTACACAGAAAGTTTGATTCATAGATTAACACTATGGAAAAGCACTGGGTTAACAGACAAGTGCAGAAAAGACAATGCATACAAACCAAGTCTTTAATTTGTAACACTACCACTTGCCCCGTGTCATCGTAGACAAGAGATGATCAGTTCAGGGCAGCATTTCTATTAATTTTTTGGAGATTTTAGGATCAGCAAACTAGTACCTTGGGCCTCTATGGACTTGGCAAGAGTTTTGGAATTGAGGGGTATACAACGAGAAGGACAACTGGTGATATTAACATCAAGGACATCAAATAAGGATGAAGGAGACTGGGGTAAATCCATTATTCTACAGCAGGGTAAAGAGTCAGAAATCTGCCTCATGGTGGCTGTGAGGGCATACATGGAAATAAGACCAATTAGTCTTGTGTCCCTCTTGATTCACAGTGACAGGAGTCATAGAATCATAGAATCATAGGGTTGGAAGGGACCCCACGAGGTCATCTAGTCCAACCCCCTGCCAAAAAAAGCAGGACCACTCCCATTAGATCATCCCAGTCAGGGTTTTGTCCAGCTGGGACTTGAACACCTCCAGAGATGGAGATTTCACCACCTCCCTAGGCAGCTTATTCCAATGCTTCACCACTCGCCTAGTAAGGAAGTTTTTCCTAATATCCAGCCTGGACCGCCCCAGCTGTAACTTGAAACCATTGCTTCTCGTTCTGCCCTCTGTTACTACCGAGAACAGTCGAGCTCCCTCCTCCTTGGAGCAACCCTTCAAGTAGTTGAAGGTTGCTATCAAATCCCCCCTCAGTCTTCTCTTCTGCAGGCTAAATAAGCCTAGTTCCTTCAGTCTTTCTTCATAGGGCTTGTGCTCCAGCCCTTTGATCATTTTGGTTGCCCTCCTCTGGACTCTCTCTAATTTGTCCATGTCCTTTTTGTAGTGGGGAGCCCAAAACTGGACACAGTATTCCAGATGTGGCCTCACTAGTGCAGAATAGAGGGGAATGATCACATCCCTTGATCTGCTGGTAACACTTCTTCTGATGCAGCCCAGTATGCCATTGGCCTTTTTGGCAGCAAGAGCACACTGCTGACTCATGTCCAGCTTCCCATCCACCATGACTCCCAGGTCCTTTTCTCCAGTGCTGCTATTTAGCTGATCACTCCCCAGCCTGTAGCAGTACATGGGGTTTTTTCGTCCCAAGTGCAGGATTTTACACTTATCCTTGTTGAACCTCATGAGATTCCTCTTGGCCCACTGCTCCAGTTTGTCTAGGTCTCCCTGAATCCTGTCCCTGCCCTCTAGGGTGTCTACCGTTCCCCCCAGTTTGGTATCATCTGCAAACTTACTAAGTGTGCAATCTATCCCATCATCCAGATCATTAATGAAAACATTGAACAGAATTGGCCCCAGGACCGACCCCTGGGGCACACCACTTGTTACTGCCTGCCAACTTGACATGGAGCCATTGATTCCTACACGCTGAAACCGTTGTTCTAGCCAGTTTTCTATCCACCTTACAGTCCACGCATCTAACCCATACATAGTCCCCTCACAACATACCAGATAGTTACAGCTTTGGGAGAGAAAACAGTGAGGTTGGGGCTCCCAGTGCATGAATTTGGTCCCCAGTCATTCAGGACAGGGCAACAAGAACAGTGGCCCAGTTGGGACTAAGCATTAGTGCAATTCAGACAACTGGGCACTGGCTTTCTGAAACAGAGAAGTTACATGAGAATCCAGGTGGGGAATGTCATCCTGGGCAAGAGGTGACCCTAGTTTTCCTTTGTGTTTGCAGTCTAGATCAGTGGTTCCCAACCTGTGGCCCGGGGACCCCCGGGGGTCCACGGCCATGTTGCAGGGTGTCCGCGGAGCCTCTCCCTGCTGGGGCTAGAATCCAGCTACAGCCTCGATGCTCCCTGCCAGGGCTGCCTTTCCCCTCCCATGGCCAGATCCTGGCAGGTGGATGGGGTGGCGGTGGCTCCCCGGCAGGGGGCCATAGTTGCTGCAGCTCGGCTCCCCAGCGGTGCTCGCTGCCTCTCCCAGTGGCACTGCCAGAGTGATGCAGGCCAGATTACATAATCATCGGGGGGGGGGGGTTACAATTTATTTTTGGGTTGTTGTTGTTGTTAAAAAGGGATCCCCAGCCTGAAAAAGGTTGGGAACCACTGGTCTAGATAGTGGCAGATGGGCCAGGCGGAGGATGGTGTAAATTTGTGGGCACAGTGCTGTTTACTGTGCACACAGGAAGGCTTCCAGGTTTGTCTGGAGGTTTGCAGCTGGGCCTCAGTGTGAGCTGGCACAGGAGGAGCTGCATGTTCTGGGACCAGTTGTTTCCCTTCTATATGCCAGGGAGACAAATCTCCTCACTTTATAACTTCCACTTAGCCCTCATTAAAGAGCAGGATGTGGCACCGTCCCAACAGGAGGCTGACTGAGGAGCAGGGTGAGTAGAGGGGAAGGGTTGACAGCAGCACTCCTTAGGTAAATGTAAATAACCAGCCCTGTAAACTGTTACCTCCAGGGCACTCAAGAACAAAGTCACAGACTAATTAATCTGGCTGTGCTAGAAGGACAGGAAATCTTGGATGTGATTTATTTATCACATTGTCTTTTTCTGTTGGGAAAACTATCCATGAACAAATTATAGAATTCTAAAACTTGCTAACTTCCAGGAATGATTCTTTGTGTTCACAGATGATTCCAATGGTTGACATTTCAACTGAGTTTAAAGTATGTCTTTTAAATTTACTGCACCTCGCATACAGAGTGCTAACTTCCCTTTTGTATTAGAAAGATATATCTGTAATTCAAGGAGTGCTTGGATGTTACTCAAGTCATTCAAAATGCCACATGACGTAGTTTAACTAGCTAACAGCACACATTGAGAAGGTTACGCACAAACATCTCCTTTCAGTCAGTTTACAAAAATGTGAGCTAAGAAGTTACTGTACATAAGTATTTGAGCTAGTGAAGCTTGAGGGTAAAACATTCGCTGAAAGTTAATATGAAAAGGCTATGAACCCGGCTGATTGGAAGTTTTCTGTCAAATTAGTTTTCACAGAATGCATTTTCCAGCATCAACTCAACTCTAGTGAAGAAAACATCTATTTTTACTGAGATTATTTCTTTACTCTCCAACAGCTGAATAGAATGAATAAAACAGCTGAGTTATATAGACAAATAAAGTGATAGCGTAGTCAGATACAAGACACCTACCTTGAGTACACACACAAATTTACTCTGCCTCCCCACAAATTGCAAATTAGGTTAGAGACACAAAGTGGGTGAGTATTAACTTTTACTGGAACTTTTGCTGGTGAGGAGAGCAGCTTTTGAGCAATGCTGTCTTCTCTTAGCTGAAGAAGAGCGCTGTGTGGCTTGAAAGTTTCTCTCACCAACAGAGCGTGGTCCAGTAAAAGGTATTACCTCACCCAGCTTCTCTCTCTAATACTCTGGAACCAACAAAGCTGTGATCAAACTGTATGCAATTAAATTAAATTAAAATTTATAACCAAGATTTTTACCTCTGTAATAGTTTAGATCTTAAGAGCTCCTGGCATGTTTCTTCATCTTTGGTAACTTCTGGTCCATTGTATAATATCCTTAGCATGGAGCACGCTAACACAGAGAGGCCTAAAGCTAGGTCAACCAAGAATGGCAATCCTCCAGACACATCTTCTGAAGACTCCTGCAGTAGCAACCAGGATAAAAAACAAACAATGATTAATTAATTTCCAAATGGCTCTCTAAGCAATCTACTTCAAAATGACCTACATACAGTATCAATAAAACAAGCTGTGGCAATTTTTATTTATTTATTTTTACTTACAGAACACTACAAGTCAGTATGTATAAGAACTGACTCTGAACAAAAGAAAATTCATGGGATTACTGAACTGAAAGCTACATAATCCAAAAAGGAGGTTTTTTTGTTTTTTTTTTTTTGAGGGTTGACAATCTTTCCCCTCTTAAAATGTCATTTTATCACCTCTCAAACCACATTTTGTCTTATCTGTAGGGCACTGTAGTATGAATTTTAATTCTTAGTGCTTGATCCCCATTTCCTACCCTTCCTCCCAAATCTGTTTTTTATCTTGATGCTAGAGCCATTGTGTGTACCCCTGATGCCCAGCTCACTAGCAGATAATTCAGCCCCCTCAGATGAGCTCATCTCCTACAAGCCTGGATGGCTATCTAGTGGTCTTTTCCAAGTCCAACATCACTGAGATTCATAAGTATTCTCTGCTGTCTGTTAAGAGCTGTCAGACATTCTCCCAAAGCCTTCTCATACTGCTAAGTGTGTCTGATCATCTCTAGCCAATAATCCAAGACAATAATTCTCTTCCATTGTAAAGAGGACCATCTGAACAGTTAAATTCAAAGCTCAGCATTTAGGTCTATCCGATACATACACCCACCATTTGGGTTTTTTTATTTAAATAATGCATAAAATGTAAAATCAGAGAGAAATTTAAGTTGCACCTATGTGACATCATTGGTCATGTTGGCAGTACCTGTGCTCGAACAGTGCAAGCGAAGCCCCACATGGCTTTGTCTGGAGTGTTGTGCTCACGGCCACTCCTCATTTCAAAGGAGAAGGTGACTGTATCCCCTTCCACCTTAAATTTTAAAGGGAGGGGGGAAAGACACTTAAAACAAGGCAGACAGACTTATTTTTAAATAAAACTGGCTTATTTTATGGATTAATTTTTTAAATAACAACCATTACTTTATTTTAGAAATTCTCTATTTCTAATTATGTATGCTAATTAAGCTCTTCCCCTTTTCATGCAAATATCCATTCCTGATTACACTTGGGTTGAATTTTGCAGCTTGCTAACTAGTGCGACAAAAGAAAGAAGCTGCTGCCATATGCCTAGAATTTTAGTTTAAGACTAACAGCCAAGTCACAGAGGCAGACAAATTTCCACTAAAACACTTTGTTTTGAGAGCACATGTGATGATCCTAGCTCTTTGCCTGTGACCAATAAGGCAAGCAAGCTCTTCAAGCAGAGGAAGCTAGTAAAATATGCTAAGTGAAAAGCAGGGGCTGCTAACAAAACTACATAATTTCATGTGCACTCAGATAACATAATTTGGAAACACTGGAACAGCATTCCTCAACCTAGAACTTCCAAGACACAAATTAAAGCACTGCTGTCTATCTGGCTTTCTTTTTTGACATCAGGTATTCTACAACTCTCACACCCAATTTTAATATAGGACAATTCTTAGGGTTACACTTCACCACAGCTACATAAAGGAAGCGGTATTAGGTAAGTTGAAAAGAGCATATTAAATATATGTCAAGTTCAGCAATTTTGACAGATCTCCAGGAATTTCTACAGGTTTCTGAAACTCAAATTTCTATTTCTTTCTACAATTTGTTTCCTAAAAAAGCACATTAACTATTTTTTAAAACCAAACAACTGGACAGAGAGCAGAAATTGTTGGATTTAATATTTTTAGTTCCTTTTGAGCTGTCCTAAAACTATGCCCTTTGGGCCTGGAGTCCACTGTCACAGCCTCGGGGTCAGAAGTACTTCTGCTCCATATACTCAGTGTCCTGACAGTCAGATTGGAAGGGCAGCTCTTTCCTGCTTCTCCTACAAGATGCTGGTCGCGGAATGCCTCTACTGCCAAAGCAATTGCCACGCTCCTATCAAATACAGGCCATTGTAATGTTGTACGAGATAAGAGTTCCCTCCCCAAGGGAAAAAAAAAAATTTAGCAAGTGCTCACAAAGATAAGTTTACACTCAAACATTTGGCTCTACTGCTACAAAAACAAGAAGTTAAAAACAGCCTATACTGTTTTCAAAAGGGGGCTATTCTATGTTAAATATTGTTGCATTGTAATACTGTACCTTCACTAAGTCTTTCGGCCAACCCGTTCCTAAGACACTACGGCTGCCATATCCCAGAGTATTGCCTCCGTATTCAGCAACCTTCCTACTGTTTGTGTTAGGACCAGCATAGATCACCAACTTAAAAACATAAAATACACCGTTAGACTGTAGAACAAAAAACCTGATAAAAATATGTACCATTTACTCAGTGCTTTACAGCTACAACATGCGCCAAAACAGTAAGAATGAATCCTTACACTAACTCTATCATTATCCCCATTTTACAGATGGGGAAACTGAAACAGAGGGCTAAAAAGCCTTACCCAAGGGCACACAGCAAATCAGTGACAGGAACTAGACAGTGAATTGTGAATAGAAATCAGGAAACTCGTCTCTCTCAGAGTCCCATGTTCATCCACCAAAACACGCTGCCTCTCTAAATAAAGGGCTGGATCCTGCTCCTTTTGAAGGTAATGGGAGTTAAGTTTGCCAATGGCTTCAAGGGGAACACAATGAGGCCCAAAGTTTTTAAAAAGCTCTTAAGTCACTTGTGACAAAAACATTAAAAAAAAGTTGATTCCATAAACAAGTCCAAGATTACACAAGGCATGACTTAAAACTGTAATGTTAAAGACCCTATAGCAACTAATCACCTTAAGTGGCTTTTAGATTACGTAGAAAATAAAGGATGGTGTTTTACTAATTATGTTCTTGAAATTGCAAAAAACATTCATATTAATCCATGTAAACAAGCCATTTATAAAATCAGACAGTTATCCTTTCCAGTTCTGCCCAGTTTCAACAAACTGTGCTGATCTACAAAGGAAACGGCTAAAAGAAAGTTAAAGGAATAAGGAAAAATGGGTGACAGGGAAAAGCAGAATGAACTCACCAAGTTTTAACAAACAGGAATAATCTAAGCAATCATGAAATGGATATCAGCAGGGAAAGCTCAGCTGGGTTTCTGGGGGAAAATAACCCTTCAGAGAGCTATTACATTTCTCCAATCACCACTTTCGGGCACCTTAGGATAAGTTCTGTAAGGAACCTAATTTTTCAAGGATCTACCAATTAAATTTCCTGTTAGATGACAGCTGACAGTCACTGGACAGTACGTTGTGAAAACATCCTTTGTAAACGTTTAGTCCCTATTTTTTGACCTTTTCTTAATCACAAGAGTTATCTGCACAGGGATTAGGGATGGAAAAGACCTATTAAATTATTTAGTCTCATTCCTGCAATTTCAGGTTTGCTCACCTACGATAAGATTTCTGATACGTAATCCAACCCAGCTTTACTCTTGCTGAGAGAGGAGATTGAAGCTATTCAACAATAACCTACCACCTTAAATTTCTTTTCATCTCTAAATTCTGATATTCTAGAGATAATTATACCCTGTGGAATTACTGTGAATTATAGTCCTACTATCAGTAAAAGTCTCCCACATCATCCTCATCACTAGTGACAAAATGCTATGGACAACGAGTAGCAACAAAGATGAAAATGAGAACCATGAATGATAAACGCCTAATAAGAAAGTTTTTGTACTGGGTCTTACTTACCTTATCATAATCGTACTGTGAAGAACATCTGCTATCAAATCTAAGATATAAACAGCGGGCTCCTGGAATATGTACAGTTTCTTTAAACTTATAGTTGTCCCTGACAGGATGTACTGTTTCAACAGTTTTCCCAGCAGCCCAGGGAGCTGGGATCTTCAAGCCAGTGAGAAAACCTGGCTCTTCTTTCTCTTCTAGCATTCTGAAATTACAGAAGTTGGAAGGTAGTACTAGAGATGTGTACGCAAATAGTTTTGTATTAAATAATCAATATAGAGATGTTTTTAAAAAATTAACTATCTTCAGGTTATTAATGGCCAACAAAATATTTGTCTAATCACTTTCAGCAGCTGTGTTGAGGGTACAATGGCATCTTTTATATATTCCCTTCCACATCGTAGGTTCCATTTTATGCCTCTGATGATGAAGTGGGATTTTCTTCCATGAAAGCCCATGTGATAAACAAATTTGTTAGTCTTTTAAAGTGCCACAGGACTCCTCGTTTGTTTTTGCTGAACTAGACTAACACCTTTCGGAACCTGGTTATGGCTTGACATGTTTAATTTCCAGTGTAAAGTTCTTACACTATTTAAAACAAAACAAGGAGTCCTGTGGCACTTTAAAAGACAAATTTATTTATCACATGAACTTTTATGGGAGAAAATCCCACTTCATCAGACACTTGAAGATGAAGAACTTCTCCATCTTCACGCGTCTGACAAAATGGGATTTTCTCCTATGAAACTTCATGTGATAACCAAACTTCAGGGGTAACCAGTAAACTTGGGTACTTTACAGTTTTAGAAGTTGAGAAAACCCTGGAAAAATATCTTAAGTAATGTATTGCACTACAAGACAGTTCTTGTGTCTGAATATTAATACATAATCCATCTTTCCCGAGATAATACTTGATAAGATTATCACCACAGAATATACACATAAAGTCAAGCATGCAAAGGAAGTTGCCGCATTTCACACATATCTCAAAAACCCACTTTTAAAACTACCACTTCTTAAAAAGCGCAAATAGGAATAGCTAAATGTGAAATTAAACAAAGCTTGAACACAGCAAACCTCTTTTAAGTTGAGAGTATGTGCTTTTCATTTGTGATCTAAGATTTTAAACCAGGACTAGAGCTAAAGTACATCTTGTACTTAACTACTAAAAAATAGCAATGCCTTAAAAATACTCTAACCTATTCTGTGACAGCATACCACATTTTGTAATAAAGCGCCCTCCGATGCTATACATGGTTCACTGGCTCAAGCATGCAGAAATCCCTTTCAAGATCTAGAGAGAGCACACATGCATGCTATATTTCATCTACGCTTCCTATTAGGCCCATCTGTCAACTCTTTATGGGAAATTGTTTCTTTTTAAAAAATTAAATGCATGCTGTAAAGTCTCATTATGTAAAATTGCTTTGTAGATTCAGATTACTGCAATGCTGACCCCTCAAGATCCTGGCTTCTATGAGTCACTCTTCAACAATGGTCAGGCCAGGAACAACATAAATTTAAAAATTTAGTATTTTCAATATAAAAGAAGTGAACATTGGGAGTAAAGGGCAATCACCTCTCATCAGGGAACAGCTTGCCCTTCTGATCTGATGTACCACTGGGGGAACTGCCCAACTCTGAGAAAACTGGAGACTGGGTTTTAAGCAACAAGGCCGTCTGCAACAAACACAAACAAACACATACCATGTTTCACTATAAGAACTACATAGATTTCTGAAGCTTGTTAATATTATGCCACATGGTTAACACCACTGTAATTTAAACTTGGTGGGGCACAATCCATGGCATCTCTTTCTTATACAAGTAGGTGGCGAGCAGCAGTTCTTGAACTGGGATCCATGAACAATTTACTGATAGTTTGCGGAGAGCTGACTGGCAATGTGCCTGCAACTCTCCTTCCTGTTTCTAGTGGCTAAATCACGTTAAAAAAAAGAAATCAATTAAATGCTTTCTTATTATTTTTCCGTATAAGTAACTGCTTTAGTTGCCATACGGACACTGTGAAATTGCCCATGAAGAGGGAAGTGGATGTGTGAAAATCCTTTGCAGAATACAGTCCATACCATGGAAGTTTGAGAGGCCTTCAGCTAACAAATGAAGGCAAAGTTTATGTCAGAGGGCAGCTGTGTAAAGTCTGTAACAAATGAGAAGTTCTCCATATGTTAATAATTTGAAGGAATTTGCTGCTGTCTAGAATACCTAGGACTTGAGGACAGCTCCAATTCAGAATATTAACAAGCAATTAATTAATCTTGATATTCTGCAAGAAACCAAAAACAACAGCACAACTCACGCTGGAGAGCTATTATTTATAAAAAAATGTTCCACCATTATTCTCTGCTCTTGCTGTGTCACCTTGGTAGCCTTCATGAGAGTACCATGGTTACGTTTAACATACATGTTTAATTCTGTATTAAAGTTCTATCCTTCTCTCCACTGTGAAGGCCTTACCTGACTGGTATAAAGTACCAGCTGAACCAGCTGAGGCATCAGTGCATCTGCCATGGTTAGCGTCTGTAAATTTGGATGCATCAGAGATGTCAGCAATACCGGAAGCAGGTGACCAAGCATAGTAGCCTTAGTAACTTGTTCCAGGCCTTTTAACCTGTCAAGAATTTAAAATACACACTAACAATTCTTTTCATAGAATGCCTTTACTATTTTTATTCAAAGAAATTCGTTTAATGAAAAAATCAGATTGCAGAGGTTAATGGTTCAAAGCAAAATTATTAAAATGGAAATATTTTTCTCAGTACATCTATTAGACACACCACCAACTCCTAACACATGACAAGGTTCACAATTTTTTTCTGTTAATTCCTATTAAACAATGATAGCCCTAAAAACCAGTTTGCTGAATGATGATTAAACAGTCCCCGGAGGCCCTGGTTGGGATCCAGGACTCAATATGCTATGCAGTGTACCAACACAAAGGTGAACTTAGGGCTCCAAGTCCCCAAATGCTTACAGTATAGAAGTGCTGTAAAGCATCCAAGTTTCAAAGATGATATGAGGAAAAATATGCACAAAAGCTTATCTGTATGTATAATAATAAAATAACAGTCCAAAAAAGGCAGCTATTTCAAAAACATGGCACAAAACCCACACAGTTGCAAACAAAATATGTATGCTCAAAGCTTAGAGTCTGAAACAGACCCCACCTAGAAAAGCTTTCTTCATTCTGGATATTTTAAATTACTTATTTTTAGTCCTAACTCCTCTTCTCTTCTAAAATGAAGCTATTTTCAAAACCCACAATAAGATTTTGGTGCTCTCTTTTAGTGTGCAATTTCTATTAATTATGTTTTCTGTTTTCCTGTCCCTTTTTCCACTTCTTGCCTGAAGAAAGAGGACAGGGGTTGCTGTTTTGATTCTATATGGAGGGCAACACGACTGATGCTGCCAAGGAGATTGTCAGGAGATGCAGGACCTAACCTACAGAATTTTTAGCAGGAAGGATTCCAAAAGTTGTCAGATGTTAAGGTTGCTTCCATTTAGTATAATGTTATGATATTTAGCCAAGTCACTGGACTAACTAGAGCTAAAGAGATTTCTGATTTTGGAGAGTCTCTGTTGATCTGTTTATGTCGTCAATATGACTGAAATCAATTTATAGAAAGCCTGATTCGAAACTCTCCAAAGAAAGACTGTCTTAGGGATAGCAAAGTATAACTGATATGAAGAAGTAGCGCCTAGCCCAGGTGTCTCAAACACGCGGCCTGGGGGCTGCATGCGGCCCTCGAAGTTATTTCCTTTGACCCGCAGTGACACTATCATTACCAATATTTGCAATATCATTATATGAAAAGGGTTTCAGTGGTGCAACCCTCAGGCTAACGTACTAGTCCTCATGCAGCCCTCACAGTGATTTGAGTTTGAGATCCCCTGGCCTAGCCCTTCAATACTTTGGTCATTAAAAGCAAAAATAAAGGAAGGTAAGAACTGAGATAGCATTAGCTTCTCTCTACTCAGCAAGTTGGTTCACACACTGGACAGCAACTCATATTTTCCAGCAGAAGTTTGAAGTTGGGTTGCTTTACCTCTGCTCTCTGTCAGAAATGTCGCTGTTTATAAGAGCTGTAGTGACTTGCTGCAGCATTTCTAACACTTCATCACATCCAGTCAGGATTTGTGTAGCAAGAGCCAAAATACTGGTCTTTAGTTCCTAGGCACAAAAATGTTACACAATAATATTAAACTCCTAAAGAATAAAACTACTGAACAAAGCAATGGGTTTCCAAATTAAATAATGGTAATGTGACCTGGCAGGCCTATGATAGTGGATTCATCTGAGATTTAAATTTGATTTATAATGCTAAGCTGGGAGAAACTAGGAGCATTTTACAGGATGCACTCAGTTTCTAGACGGGGAAAAGAGTTCCCAGTCCAGCCCAGGAAAGTAGCCAGCCAGAGCACTGCAGTGATGACAGAATGTCCCAGAAGGTATGAGGAGAACTGCAGAGAAAGACTGAACAATGAAAACATGGGTGAACAGTGAAAAATACAGACAATAATACTGAAACGCTGAGCATTTACTCCATAAAACTCAACCATAAATACTGCTGGTTACAAGCACACACAGGCCTATAAAAGCAGCAGACAGAAACAGACGAATGGCATTAGCAATACAATTAGCAAGATTATGAGATAACAGTGACAAAAACAACCTGAGCTCCGGGACACAACTGACAATTACCTACTGACAGCACTGCCCTAGCAGCTGTGAAACTAGAGTCGCAATTTAGGAAATCTCAAATCAATGAAGACGTTATAATCCCCCAACTCAACCATTCCCCCTGCTCCCTACGTGGCAGGGAAAAAAAAAAGAGAGGCCCACCAGCAAGCTCTGAAAACTAGTGAACTCATACTGTTAAAGACCAAGGGGAAAGAGTGGAGTCAATAGTTCTAGAAGGCCAAAACATCTTCTGAAAGCAATAGGCTAACAAACATCTGAAAAGTTATGCTGTCTAAAAAATTCTATTCCAGAGCTAGTTTAAACATGAATTAATAGAATACATGAAGTCTGGAAGACACCCCATACACTTCAAACAGCCAAGTACGAAACCCCTTCATGCAGAATTTTAGAAGGGAAGTGCTGGCAGATTCATTAACAATATAGTGTCAAATGAAACTACACAAACAAGAATGGCAGACTCTGGCTGAAGCATGGGACATTATTGACTTCCACTATGTAACTTCATCAACACAATAGAAACCAATTCTACCAATAACCTGTACTGTAGAAACACAAGAACTGCCAGAAGAACTTCCCTAGTTGTAGAAAGCAATACTAGAATAAAACTGTGTTTACCTGTACCTTCAATGTCTCTCCCTGCAAGGAGCTGTCACTGTCATCATTTTCGTCAGGTTTAATCAAAATAGTATTACTGAGAAGGTGGTTCTGTACAGCCATCAAATACCGCAAGCATGAAGATGCAGCCTTTAATATAAATAAGCACATTTTACATCATCTGACCTCTTTAAATGAGACTTGGCACAGGCAATCCTTGTGCTTTTTTAAAGCATGAAAAAGCAAAAAGGCACAGAAGTACAATAAAGATATAAAGTTTCTTTTCAAACAGATCAGTGTCACTGAGTTACAAAGTTTTTGCTGAATCAGCAGAATCTCACTAACTCACCCTGAAAGCTGGGACACCAATAAATTTTGTGAAACAATAAGTCAATGAAACACTTAAAAAGAATGAAGCATCATAAAACACTGAATTTGTTTTAAATGTGCAGGTGTAATTAAGAACTATACGTGTATGTGTATATTTTGCTGCATCTCTAGTACAAGTAACACATTTTTAAGTATGAGGCCTCATTGAAGAGCTCAACAATGAGATCTTTGCTGACAGGGGATGATAGTCTCTGATGTGAGATCTGAGGCACGCAGGTCAACAAGACTTAAATGAGAATTAATGACTGCCTACCGTTGTAGACCTGTAAACACAACAGATCCCAAGTCTCAACCCACTTATTACTTCCTATTGCTGTAACCATCCCTCCTCCTACTCATTAGCTGTTGTGCAAAAGTATTTATGGAAATGTTTACTGCTAAAACTTTTAGCTCTTTATTCATCACCTAACTCTGAGCATATAGTTTTCCTCCTTGCTTGTATTATGCATAATTTTATACACCCCTAAAGGCTTCCTAAATTCTATTTCATTTTGCAAATCACTTTGTGAAACTTTAAGCACCTTATGTAAATGTTTAAATTTAAAAATTTTGCAAAGTCACAGGGAAAATATACCAATATGTAAAACCTGCTTTAATACTAATAAACAAGATCACTTTGTAATAAGAAAGGCTCCCCTTTTTTCTGCTCACGAGAATTTTAATTTCAGTAATATTGATCAGTATTCATTTTTGCAAGACTACTTTATTGTACTCATTATACTTCAGTACAAAAGGGAATAGCTGGCTGGAATCAAGAAACAAAAAAAATTAACATTTTCAGACATTTTACTTACAGGCACAGTTGAAAGAAGCCTTTGAAATTCATCTTTAGATACAGTTTGGCACTTGGTGATTAAGATGCAAGATTCTCGAACGACAATCTTGAGAATGTAGTGCAAAAGCTCATCGTTTAGTCTTTAAAACGTAGGAAAGACATGAGGAGATGTTGATGACTTGTAATTTAAGAAAATTCATGACCAATACATTCATCACACCTGAAAAGTCTTGATAAACCATACTGCAAATTAAGTTACATACTGAATGATTGCACCAGAAATGCTCAAGCACTAATATGCTCAACCAAAGCATTCTGTTATCAAAGAGATGGGGGGGGGGTATCTCTTACCACAATATAATAAGTGACAGAGCTCTGGCTTGTTTAAAATAACAGTACAATAGATCTGTTTCATTTTGATCACTATCTCCAGAGTCCACATCACATGAAGCCTTTTTAACATAAGGAAACCCCCTTGCAAGCGTGAATCTTTGAATGAACGTTAAAGCTTTGTTATGCTGATAATTTTAGTGTTGAAGGGTGACACGAAGAACACATTGATATGGAGAGCAGTATTAGACTATAAAACATCATCTCTTCTCATTTTACTATCTGGCAATTCACAAAAATCTCCTTCAACCACATATGTAACTCTTCAAAAAAATCTCCAGAAAGCTCCTAATACCTCAAAACACTAGTGGAACTCAGTGCCTTTAGCTGTCTGTCCAGAATATACACAAGACAAGCATTAGTTGAAATTGTAGTAACAAAGGGAATGAGTTATTCAGGCAGAAATTTTACAGTAATGCTAAGCCAAATACACATTAATCAAAATTAAGAGCAACACATGTGCTGTTCCCTCTTACCTGTAATGATCGTCATCTTCACTTCCAAATCTGTTGTTCTGCAGCTGTTCAGCTAAGTTTGTGAGGATCACGTCACGAAGCTGGGACAGCCCGCTATTTCTCTCTCCTACAATGGAACACATGTTTAGGGTACATAATATAAAAAAATATTATGGAACAGTCTCAGAATTTTCTTTATTAATTCATAAGGAGCATTGCTGGCCGTACACTACTGACCAATGTTAACTACGCTTGCAATTTATAGTGATTCTCCACAGATGTACAAGCATTTTGGGACTTACTGCATTATGCAAAACTGTTTTAAATTTTGAGACGACTCACTGACTTTAGCTGAGTAACAGATGCCCCCAATTTGATCAAAAATATATTCTTCTATGCACATGCACATCAAAGCCTATTATATCTACTTTAAGATGAGGCATGATATGGAGCTGTCAAGTGGTGCCATTACCACACAAATGGGGATAATCAGTGACACTGCCAACACAAAATTTGTGAGCTATTTGCAGTCCTTTGTATTGGTTTAGTAACTATATTATTTCAAGACAGCACTGGATTTCTGTGTAACCTCAAAGCATCATAAATCTAAAGGACAAAACAAAATCTAATAGTAGATTTGTGCAGGTATCGTTAAAATGTAATAGCAGTGGTGACATTTTTAGTTATCGTCTTTCTCATCATTATTTCTGTCCAGAGTGAGTAGATTACCATAATCTTTAATGCCATCACACACAACACAGACCTATGCAGTGAAGACTGCTCCAGCTACAGACAGCTGACTGTGTAGTGACCCTACTAGTACAAATAAAAATAAGTTCATGTAGAAGCTCAGATGCCACTGGGCCCCTCAAGAATAAAGGAAACAGTTAATCTTCCATATTTTTCCATCCATGTTGCAATATCTGTGAGCAAAAACATCCACATCTTTGAGAGTTGTGTGGCACCTTATAGACTAAACAGATTTCTTTAGGCATAAGCTTTTGAGGGCTCCAACCCACTTTGTCAGAAGAAATCTGTGGCATCTTATAGGCTAACCAACCTCTCAAAGTTTTTGCTGTACATAGACTAACATGGCTACCCCTCTGGAAAATCCAAATCTTCGCATGGCAACATGGTCTTTTGACAAGCTCTTCAAAGCTAACCCCATATTGTGAGAGTTTGGCCAGGACTTGTGCCTTCTGATGACTAGCTTGAGATGCAAGCAATTCAGGTCTTTCTGGGTCCTTTATTTTTTTGGTCCGGACATAAACCACTACCAACTTCCCTGCTGTGTCTTGTCCATCACACTCTTCCAATTTAGCAAAATCTGTAAAGCAGTAAGCTCCCTTGTTTTGATAACATTAAACATATTTATTCCCAGCATCAAAGAGGGATATCACCAAGTCATCCTGTTAACGAATGTACATCAGGAAGTAGGTGCATCACAAACTGTATGCCAAACATATCTGTCAGTTGTACTGGTAATGGCACCTCCCTTCAATCCACAAGTTGTTTGTTCTATTTTTGGAAAGCAGAGATCAACAAGATCAAAGTGTCTGCATAAGGTGACCTAAGTACATTATTATTATTTTTTTTTTTTGGGGACACCAAGAGACCCAGTACCACATTGACACACAGCAAGCAGAAGCATTCCCGTATCTACTTCTACTCCTAGGAGAAGTCCTGGAGTTCAGGACTTCCCGTACCCACTATTCCCATAGAAAGCTTCCCAGAAGCATTCTCGTATCCACTTCTACTCTGGTAGAAGTCCTGGAGTTCAATATCTGTACTGGTGGTGGACTTAGCAACTTCACCATTGAAAAAGCCTCAAGCAAGGAACATTTGTGTTTAGTTTGCTCTTACCCATTCAGATACATTTTGACCCATACATTTCCAGAGAACTTTTACTAATAACTGCTTGTTGGATGCCAGTTTTAGACTTTTTTCATGGAGGCACAGAGCGCCCACTAACTGCCTGGTATTTTTAACATCCATCCTTAAATCCCATCCAGTGTTTTGTTTCCGCAGTTTCATGGAGTTATTCATGTCACATCACTCACAGATTTTGATTACAGAATTAGCTTTGTCAAACCCTTTTTGGACCTGCCTCAAATACCCAGCAGCCTATTCACTGAATGCATGGAATGTGTCTTCTGTCATCATCTGCATGGCAGCTATGGCACCTCAGCTGTATGCTCTAATTTCTTTGTTGTATGCTCTGAGCTCACAGATTATTCCAGTTGATACTGTAAATTCAGCTTCGTCTGTTTTTCTCACTGTTTCATCAGCAGGACAGAGACACAGGTCCTACTGGGTCACTAAGAACAATTAGCAATGAAACATCATAGCTAAGGACAAGGCTCTGCAGAAAACTGATAGCTGCTGTGATTGACTCTCCCTTGCCAGACTTAAATTTGTTCTTCTAGACCATGTCAGCAAGTGTTTTGATGCCAGATTTCTTGACTGGGCCAAAGAAGCTGTACATCTCCTCGACATCAAGTTCATTTGTTCTTCACCAATATCTATTACTGTCAGTACAGCTCCTCTAAAACCGATGTTACGTGCAGTTCGGTAGCTACTCTGACAAGGATATGCTTCAGAATCTAATGAATTTGTCTTATTGTTGATGAAAATATGTTGGAAAAAAAAGTAATAGCTCTTCAACACTTCTCAGTGCAGGGGCAAGGACTTGTTTGTGGAGTTGGTCTTTATTTCTTGTTAGGCCACTTCCTCCTCTCAGAACTTTTGCATATTTATAACGTGAAGCAGTGTGCTCTCATCTCTAACTAAGCATTGGCCTACACATGTGTGTAACTGAATTAAAAGTTAGTTTTTAGAATATTTCAAAGGCTAGTACTGCACCCAGAAACAATTACAAATTAAAACCTTCTAACCAGCTAGACTAGATGTTACACTGTATGGCCAAAATCTTTACAGATGGTGAAGCACAATATTATTAATTCTTTCACATGTGCACATGTGCGCACCCACCCACCCAACAACAACACAGCACATACTATGGGCACACACTGCTACAGGTGTGCAACCTTCAGTGATAGGCTGACCTGGTCATCAAATTTCAGTTGAAAATACTGAGACTATTACAATTGCTGGTGAGATACTTTGACAATTAGGCATGTGCAGTGTGAAAAGAATTCCTGTAGACATACTGCAAAATGGTGATATCCACCTTTTTTGAGACATGAAAGCAGTTTTCAAATAATATATGGTAAACTGGGGGGTGTTGTAGGGTGAGCACATTAAATATGGCCCTTTTTGAAGAACTGCTGCCTGCCTATCAGGCTGGACAAAGTATATTATGAATATTGTCACCAGAGACTTGTAAACATCTCTAGCTTTACATTAGTCCTTGTCATCACTCTGATAGCATTTCCCTTTCTCTTTTCCCAACTCTCTCCCACACGTCAATGCAGAGTATTGAGAACTTTAAATATTTTATATCTTCCAAGGAAGTGTTAGTTTACGACAGTTTGTAACATGCCAAGAGTAAATCAAACTCCTCGCCTACCCCAGGCTTGAGTGGCTAAGGCTGGGCGGACAGTAGCTGTGAGCTGACTAGGTGCAGCAGAGCTTTGGCCTAAATCAGAGAAATTGAGCAGCTGATGACCTGGTCCTGGGATATAAGCTGGGTCACCAAAGGAAACGGTGATGTGTGGCCAGGAAAGCAGAACAGAGCTTCTGGCAGCAGGCCAGAGGGGAGAAGACCCTTGAGTTGGTGAGCACCTGGGGCATGAACTGGCAGTGGGACTGGCACTTCATAAATAAATGAGCATGAGGTTTGCACAGAACACAGACTGTGGTGATTCTCTTTGGGACTACAGGAGAGTGGAGATGGTGTGAGAAAGCACAGCAGCAGAGCCCGCCCTGTGAGAAATTTTAATATTCAAACACTTATGAATCTCTTTAATTCCAGAAAGAAAAAACTAACAGGAAAAAAAGAGAAGATCACCTTCTCTCTGCTTAGGGGTTTTTTCTTTGTTTTTTAAATTTGAAAAAATGACTCTCTGAAGCAACAGTAAGAACTCACCTTCAGTTAAGACCAACTTAAGTAAGTTATTAATTTCCACTTCTCCAGGGTACAGGATATTTAGGCCAGAACTACAAAAGAAGGGGAGAATCAAAAGTCAAATTTAATACTTGTTTATAATGAGTTAAAGGAAAATAGTTCTATAGGAACGAGAAACAGAATATTACAAATCAGACCTTATTATATAGCTATCATCCTTTAGAATCATGCCATATGACTGCTGAATTTTTATAAAATGATATTTTTCTTATACTAAGAAAAGATGTCCAACATATCGTAATGTTTAAATGAATCTGTCTGTCATATAATTGGAACTGCTGTCTCCTGTGATCTGTGCTTATTGAATAAGTTTTGCTGCATAAGCAGAGGATTTCCCTCTCTCAGAGCCATCTGCTCACTCCTGACAAATCCCACAGTGAAGTCATCATTGTACCACATGATAGCACAGTTATTTCTGTAACAAACAGACCAAACGTCAAACACAGGATGATGGCTTTACTGCAAATCCATGCAGAATAAAGGTGGTGGAGAGAAGGAGAAATTGGCAACTCAAATATCTGAAATAAGTAGTATAGGAAATGAAAGCTAGTAGCCAAGAACTTTTACTGGTATTAACTCCTTTAACCTCATTAACCTTTGACCCAGTATGGAAAATCCTTCTTTAAACAACTGAGTAGCAAGCCAGAAGTCCAGTAGTACTGGAACAGCACTGCTATACAAGAGACCTCAAACTAAGTTGCCTTCCCCCCTTTAATAGTCCCCTTTATGCAGATTATTCACTATATCTAGGGTAAAAGACCACCCACAATCAGAGAAGTGTGCTTCTGATTGCTTATAGGTAGAGCCCTCCAAATATGCAGATATGCGTATTATATCCACATCTGCAGATGCAACATGGATATCTGCAGACCATTTCTTGCAGATGCAGATTGGATACAGGTCCACATATTTTTTTTTTTATCTTCACAGAGCTAGAGCCCTCCAAATATGCAGATATCCATGGATATCCACTTCATATCTGTGGACCATTTCTTGTAGATGCAGATTTGATACAGATCCATGTATTTGTATCCATGCAGGGCTCTACTTATACTGTTAAAGGTTCTACTATACAGATGTGTTTTACCTTATTGTATCTTATACCAAACACAATTAGTGTGCAGTACACTGTTCATTTTAACAGGAGTGAACTGGAGCCAAGACTCCTACATTCTACTGACCACAGTCAGCCACTTTGAAATGCAGACGTAGAATAGAAATCACCACATTGAGAGTCTGCGTTTCATGCTACCTTACAGAACAATTTAATTCAAAATTTAAGCCAGAAAATTATGAACCTCAAATTTAATTTGGAATTTATTTTTCTACAGGGAAACGAAATCTTTCCTCATCTTCTCCTTTTCTTACATAAACTACTATGCTCTAATACATTTGCTGACCACACCCAATCACACTAGTCAAATACAATAAATACCATTTAACTGTTCTATATCTGCAGTAAACAGAGTCAATAAGATATATAAAACCTGAAAAGAGCCTTCAAACCCAAGATGTACTACTATTTCTTCATGCATTTAAAGGGCTATATTCATTTTGTAACTTTGTGGTTTACAAAAAAAGGCACACAGGTTGATCATTGGAAGATTCTGTTCTCAAGCTTTGGAACATTTTCCATTTGAAACAGATTTACATCTGTGATCAGGGGATCTGAGACAACATTTTCCAGTTCTCTTGATACACAATTGCATTTTTTTAAAATTTATTGTCCTCTATTTGGTCATGCTGTGGTCATGACAAACCACAGAGACATTTTACAACTTGTAGTTGAAATGACATGGCTATGCTGTCTAGGCTCAATGACACTGCTCCTTAGTGTCTAGTGTGCTGGGGAGCTGAACCATCTCTTTGGATAATATATTCAGACTGATGCCTCATCACAGAAACACTGGGCTCATCCTATCCCAGGACCTCTATATGACCACAGGTTACTCATCTCTATATACAAGTCTTCAAAGTACTCATTTCATAGTTTTCCAAAGTCATCTTCAGCCTTTGTTTTAACTAAAAAACATTAATATTTACCTGATTGCTAGACAGACCTCCTTCTGAATTTCAGGGCAAATCTGGCTCTTTGGTGCCATCAGTAACTGCCAAAGCAAAAGGCCAGACCTTCTAACAATGTCTCGGTTTCTCTCAGTTTGTGGGCTGAAGAAAAATTTAAAAACCACCTAAAAAAAAGAAAATAAGCAATATTGAAAACAAATATCTTTTCTACTCAAGGAAAATGCCTCATACAGGAAAGCATCTATAACATAGTGGCTCAAACGGGAGAAGAGTTAGGCCAACTTTAAACATTTCAATGGCCAATAGCAAGTAATTTACCCACAACAAAAAAGGAGTCCTGTGGCACTTTAAATGGACTCCTTTTCTGTTTTGCTGACCTAGACTAACACGGCCACCCCTTTGGAACTGAACTAATTTTATGCAAAGTTGTTCAACATGGCAGTCAAGAATTGCATACAGATCTACTGAGCTCTGATCAGTTCCTTAACAAAAGCAAGGCAAATCACATTCTTTTCCCTTGTCCTTTAACAAACAATGCAACTTCTATGAATCTCATCTAGCATGTAAAACAGGGATAAGACTGTATAGAGATCTAAATTTAGGCTATATGACATTATAGAAATGTAAAATAATAAGTCTTCTCTAGTTGATGTCCTTTAGTTCTTCTCCACATAAAGTCATCATTCATTTAAAAAAAAAAAAAAGTATACTTGTTGGTCTGCATTCCTCAGTTCGCCTTTACAGACACATTTAAGCTTTGTTTTTACCTGAAAGACAACAAGGATGCAGCGTATAATACAAGTGTCTCCATTCACCATGGCCTTCTCCATGATGTCACAAATACTGCTAAGATGGTGTGCTTCAATTGGATGCTGTTTGCCCAGAAAATTTGTTATTGGGAGACTGTTACTGGCTGCAAGCAGATTAAGTTGGTGTATGCACATGGCACCAACATGGTGCAATAACTGGTTGATAACCTCATTTGTGGTTATAGCATCTCCTGAAAGGAAAAAAAATGTTAATACTTCTCTCTATGAAAGCAGACATGCCTATGTCATATTTTCATTAATTTTTAAAAACACATTATGAAATCAGCATTAGCTTCACTGAAACTCTAAAACCACTTCAGAGCTCTCATCTGCATGAAAAGGTGAGAGATTTCAGTTCAAATTTTTATTAAGTATTAAAGGCAGGAGGAGACTGAAAACCACCAAACATGCACTTTTTTTTTTTTTTTTGGTCTTCAATAAAGATCAAGTAATTTTGTAATATGCTGTAACCAATATTGTGGCTTCCTGAAGAACGTTTGATCAGGACTGCATATGGATTTAGACTATGTAACCTCATATTTTATTTACACAAAACACTGACTATAGACTCACCTCTAGGCTCTGTAATGATATGACTAACACCAAGTCTCTGACATACATAGTGGAAGGCTTGGTTTCCAGGATTACACCATTGATCGATATAGTCATTAGAGCATGTCCATATCATGTTATTCATAGTATCATAACATGCACCTGAGAAGAGAAAGAATTCAAAGAAAAGTTTTTATATATTAAATTCCAAAGGGGCAACCATCTTAGTCTAGTTCAGCAAAATAAGCAAGGAGTCCTATGGACTAACAAATTTATCTATCACAAATATTTTCATTGCATTATATATGTGATAAATAAATGTGTTAAAGTCTTTAAGTGCCACAGGACTCCTTGTTTGTTTTTTTTACTAAAAACGCGGACAGTTGACTGTTTGAGGACACGTTTATCTATTGGAGTTTTTTTTCTTCTTCTTCTTCCTCCTGGAAAGCAGTCAACCATTGCTATCTGAGGTGCATTTAAGATGTTTTTGAAACTATAGCCCTCAATTCCATTATGAGACACATTAAGTTGTTTAGAGATAAGGGTTATGAATAACAGTCTGTTACAGGAAGTTTCCTAATATGGCTAGTGGAGGCCCCTCATGAGCCATCAAATAAATATGTTCAGTGCTATAGTTAGTACTCCCCAGTGTCCTTATCACTCAAACTTCTGCTGTTCTAGAGAAAAAAAAAAAGAGACAAAACAGTTAATATTTTAGCTACGTCCATTCACAGTTAGTCACACTATTCTAGCCTTGCTGTCACTCCTTTGCTATTTATTTCAAGAGCTCGTGCTGTGGAAGTGATGAAGAGTGGTAAGCCAACAGATCTTTGCAGCAAAGAGCTGACAAGAGGGCACAATACACCAAAAAAACCAAGAGTGGAGTGACAGCACTATAGCTGGGTCTTTAGAAATTATTTCAAAGAGAGGGAGGAAGTGTTAACTTGTTGCTATCGCCAGCGCATGGGATCGCAGAAAATTCTTTTATAGGTTTTTCTGGACTTGGATAGAAGGTATTTAAACACATTTCAAAATCAAGGGTAAACTGGACTAGTTGTATGACAACAGACATTATGCCAAGGGTGCCAAACATACAGCCGACGATACTTCTGTACAGCCTGTGGGTGTGCTCCATGACACCACACTATAGAGTGTGGGTCCTGGTATTTTGATTTATGGTATGTATGGCCCACTTGATGTCAAAGCATTCTGACACCCTTGCGTTAAGCCAATTGAGAAGATCCTTTAACTTGATTGTTTAACTCACACTGGAAAAATACACCTAGCCTTATCTAGTCTAGAGTTTGAAATCACTGGCTGAAGTGTCCTAACTAACCCCAAAATTAAAAAACAGAAAAAACCCCATCACCCTTTGATCCTTGTAACACAAGTCCTTTACCTATCCTAGCTAACATTTTAATTAAGTGGTGTTTAAACCCTACCTGTACCTAGTGCACCCAGTGTTTCATCACTTCTTCCTACTCTATTTTGCATCATTCTGACTACTGAGCTGACAGAAGTAATCCTCTCCAGAAAGCAAATGCCATTGAGGTTGTGACCAAATTCACAGGGAAATAAGAAAATGTGACTAGGACATCTTCCTGGTTTTTACATTTATTTTTTAAAGTGAAGACAGGAAAGCTGAAAACTTCTAAAATGCTGCCTCTTTATGAGTTTGTAATGCAGATGATGTTAAAAAAACCTTTCAAGTTTTCTCCATCTAGGGTCAATATCTTTCACTTTCTACAAGAGTGAGTGCAACTTCAAAACTTGCAAACCAAAGCATAAGAAACCAGGAGGAGGAAAAAAAAAAAGGCAGCTTTCCTTTAGCTTTTTCACATCACATCATCTAGGCTGTACTTTGATTCTTACACCCCCTCTCCCTGCTTTCCATTCCCCTCCCCCACAGGGCAGTCTATTGGAAATTGAAAGAAATAATTCAGAAAATAGAGATAGTTAGCGCCAATATGGAATATCCCTAGAAATAAATCACATTTCTTACCAAGTCCTGGTATTAGAGCACCACGGCCAAGCGAACTTCCTGCAGCATCAATGAGATCTGCACGGTTTGTGAACTGCCCATCCGAAATATTGTACACCAGGCTAGAAGCAAGAACTTAAAAAAAAACAAACCTCCAATTAATTTCTCAAAAGTTTAAAATACAATAAAGAGAAAATATCTGAAATCTGCTTACTTTGTCAAACTTACTTTTCAAAGATGACAAACCACTTGTTCCACCAAACAGGGATCGTGTGGCAGAACTCCCTGACCCACCAGGAGGTGGGACGAGCATCACCAGGTACGTTCCACAGGTGTACATTGGAGTCTTTCGTAATGTCTTCAGTGGCAGCCCACAGCTAGTGTTAGCAGCTGAAATGTTAAACGCAACCATGAATCAAACAAGCTTACTCCTCCCAACAATTACAAAAATACAGAGAGCATGCAAGATGGGCTATTATTAGGACTTCAGTTTTCAAGTTTAAATAAATCCATCAGAAATACTCATAACATTTTTGCCATCTTTGGAAGTTATTTGTGGAGTTGGTCAGTGGACTCTAAAGATCTCCCCTACTCATTAGGAGTTAATTGCTAAGATGGCATGCACTGTTTCACTGGCTTTTTAAAATACAATTTGAATAAAACCATCTTTAAATGAGACTAAAAATAATAAGACCTAGTTTCCATCATGACGACAGGAATATCATCATCATCAGAAAAAAATCCTAAAACTTAATAGATGGTGTAATACACAGAGGCACACAAAAATCTGTCCCAGGGAACTCTAAACTGATAGAATACAACGAGCAACAAGGAAGTTGAGCCAAGAGGGCCTTCAGGATTCACCACCACTTTCTAATCCCCCGAAATCCCCCTACTCCACACTGTGCCCATCAAATCATCATGTTCTAGCCTCCAGGTGAGAAGGTGAGGATGGAGCCCCATCCAGAAGATGGCCAATATTGCTCTGGGCAATGACTATTCAGAAGTCATCCACATTTTTCTCTCTGAAGCACTCCTGTTCACTTCAAGGCAATATACAGATTTTAAAAGATCTCCATCCTACCTCTTTCGTTTCCTGTCACCATCTAAAGTGTGTGTGTGAAAACATTAGGGAAATATTTTCAGTAGTGTAAATATGCATGCCACTACCTAGAGAGGGAGCATTTTCTTACCTGAGAAGCTTACAGAAACATGTTACTAGAGCTAAGAGATATTTTCAAACAGGCCTCGACAATCCTAGGCACCAGGACAGCATGTTGCCTAGGATTTTGCCCCTGGTGCCTAAAGGCACTGAGGTAAAGGGTCCCCCACTGTGCAGAGCACACTGGGCTCCCCATCCCTTGCTGCTGAAAAAAGCCACTGTCAGTGGCTCATTCAGCAGGGCAGGGGGAAGGAGGAGAGATGGCAGTCTCTCTCTCTAGTGCCACCTCCCCTCTTTCACCATTGCTTAAAGAGCCTGCTGGTGGAGCAGGAGTTGGGGGGGGGGGGGCTCTTCTCCTGCAGTGCTGCCATCTCTCCTCTGCAGTCGTGGCTCTACCCCAGCACCAAAAGAGCCATGGGGAGCAGCTTTTTTCAGTGGTGGAAGGGCTTGCCACCAAAAGGAGCCATGGCAGCTTTGCAGTGGCCTGGTGCTTATCTGCCAGATACCTAGGGGCGCCCAGGTTCTTGGGCTTTCTTCTACATGTACAGGCAATTGGTCAAGGCCTGTTTTAAAATCCATATCCATATAGTAATCCTACCATTAGGCAGTGAACCCAGGTTTCCAGGTTGTTTAATGCATATTTGAAAAAGGAAGGGAGCTATTCAAAACATATAAGTAGCCATATGTCCCAACATGGAACTTTAAAAAAAATCCTTAAAATGCAATATATTAGTTTAGATAGGGTGTTTTAATAAAGTGAACTTAACTTGGCATTTTCAGTAAGGTCATAAATAAAAGTAATGCCGTAATATATAAAAATTTACTAGGAAACCAACAGCACTCTCAGATATATTTGCTATTTCGTTGGTAATGAGGAAGTACTGCAGGACAGTGCCCAAAAAGCAATTTCAACAGTGCTACAGTGTGAAAAGAATCCTAGATGCATGCTTTGAAAGGGACTTAGACCACCTGTTCATCGATGTCCCAAAATAATAAGGTATATCACACAAACATCACGCACCTCAATGAGTTTACCCAAGTATAAAGAAATTTCACAATGCATACCTTGTCACTGGCATAAAATAGTAAGAATATGATTACACCACCAACTGCCAATAGAAATTTTTAGCCTGTGACAGAACACTTACTGGAAGCTGATTTAGGATTTTTGAAGCATCCTTTTCATAGAAAGAATTAATGATGCCCAAAGAAAGTAATTCACCGTGATATTGTTACAGGTTTGTCAATGGTTCAATGTAAGCTTTTATTCATAGTCTAGAAGTGAAACATTTGCTAAAGAAAGAGATCCTTCTGAATTTCTTGAGAGACTTATTACCTCACTGTACTACTAATACCTTTTTAAAATCCTAATTCACCTAGCCTCCCATCTTCATCCCATTAGCAATCACATCATCCTCCCTGGGGTAGAGACTCACGATGCAGAAGTTATTTTTAATCTTCCTTCATTTTCTCCCCACATCAAATCTATAACAACATCCAGCCCGCCTTTCCTTCTACAGCATCTCCAAAACCTAAGCTTTCCTCTCTACACACAACACCAAAGCTGTGGCCCAAACCCCAATAACCTTACAACACAGAACTACTTGGTCTCCATGAAATCATACAATCCTCCTCAAATCGACTCAGAATTCACTGACTCAATTTCTCTACTTTGCTTGCTATTTCTCCCACCTCTCAGGTCTCCTAAAGTTCCTTCACAGGCTGTACCTCCCCATATCAAGGGAGATATCTTGGGCTCTTGAGGACAAAAACCCAACAAAAATGACGACTTACATACAGGGTTGACAATAAAATTAGTTTTCTGGGAGGTTAATCAAGTCCATTTTGTCTGATACACCAGTTCCATAGCCTAGCCATTCATTTATTCTTGGACTTTCAATATTTTGGGCATTCAGTTTATTAAAAAAAAAAACAAACAAACAAGGAGCCCTGTGGCGCTTTTTAAAGACTAACATTTATTTATCCCTTGAGCTTTCCTGGGAGAAAAATCCCACTTTGTCAGATGCTTTGAAGATAGGGGAAACTTACATTTGCATCTTCAAAGTGGAAGATGCGAATGTAAGTTTCCCCTATTTTCAAAGCGTCTGACAAAGTGGGATTTTTCTCCCAGGAAAGCTCATGCGATAAAGAAATGTTAGTCTTTAAAAAGCGCCACAGGGCTCCTTGTTCGTTCTTCTGAACTAGACTAACCTGGCAGCCCCTTTGGAATTTGTCAATTTATTCGGTTTATTTTGAGACATTCAGCATTCCAATATAAAAGCTTAATAGACTGATGAATTTTCTTTTTTGCCCAATTAAAGGATTTTACAGTAACAACATCTAGACCAGGTGTGGCCAAACTGTGGCTCGCAACCCACATTCAGCTCTTTAAAGAAAAAGTGTGGCTCGCAGATGAGCGTGGCAGGGAAGGGTGGCATGGTGGGAGACAAGGGGAAGACGTGTGCAATGGCTGGGACAGCGGGGAAGTGGGAGCATGGTCCGAGCCAGCGGGGAAGCGGCAGCATGGTCAGGGAGAGCAGAAAAGCAGCAGCATGGGAAGTGACCACAGGGAAGTGGCAACAGGGGGCAGGGGGAAGCGGGGCATGTTTAGATTTTTCTTAGGCCCTAATGCAGTTTACTCATTGTTAAAATAACATCATGTTTTACAAGTCCTAAACATGACATGGAATACTAAGAAATTAAAACACAAAGGAGAAAAGTTTAAAACTGAATGTAGATTATTTTCAATTTTTGGCATAACTTACTGCTGTGAAACAACACATTCCACAAAGAAATTTGTTAAAACGAAATAGTGTGCAATTCTTAGAGATCAGCACCTGAGAGAGCTTTTACTTACTGCATTTGAAGAGTTACTGCCCAGATTTTTAAAAATTTGCCACTAGCCTTCAGTGTTTTCCATCCAGTGACAGCTAAGGTTTTACTGTATAGGCCTAGTTTTCATGGTGGCCTTAAATAATTATTAGAATCTGACATTAGTAGGATCAATATTTGCCCTGTTTTTACAATAAAATTAAAGTGCACAATGAATTTTACGTTTAGTAATTTTGGAATGGGTAAAAGTATGTGGTTATATGCCTCAGTGCAGCTCTCAAAAGGTTTAATAATTGACTTGTGTGGCTCTTGAGTTCCACAAGTTTGGTCATCCCTGATCTAGACATAGGCATCCCAATATCCTGTAAAAGTCATTCAAGCTCAATCTGCAATAGAAAATCATTTATCTTTTCCTTTTTTAAATAACTCCTACTTTTAAAAATGAAATTATTCCTATGTCGCAACATTTCAATTGCTTCTCGATCAAATTCACATTTTACACACAGCTGTATTTATGTTAAATGTAATAGTGTATGTCTATACTTAAGTTATTTCAAAGTAAGGAGGCTTATTTCAAATTAACTTTTTTCCTGTCCACACACGCATTCTGTTATTTAGAACTGAGCAGTTTTTATTTTGAAATAGCACTTAAACCGTAATTATTTCAAAGTAAGCCATTCTAAGTCACGGAGTAGGCTTATTTCGAAATAACGGCCCTATTCTTTCGACTGCTTTCCTCTGTTTTGAATTAGAGAGTCTAGTAAAGACTCTCTACTTCAAAATAATAACTCCTATCTCATTTCAAATTAGAGAGAGAGTCTTCCCTGGCTTCCTAATTCAAAATAATAAATTCAAAACAGTGCCAATTCAAAACAATTACTTCAAATTAAAATCAAAGTAGTTATCTTGTAATAACTATTTTGGATTAATATTTTAAGCATAGCCATAGAAACCTAAGGGATGACTCACACTGAGCTTTAAATGAACTTATGAGGGTTTAATTGTTTCTACTGTCAGTGTACCAAGTGTACCATATTCTTAATATTCTATGCCAGTAACAGATACTTTTAGTATTTTACTCTTGAACTAATCCCACTGAACACTACAGAACTATGGGTCTGAGTAAGAGGGCAGAACTGAGCCATAAACTAGCAAAGGTGTGCTGTGTTTCAGGTGCTACAGTTATTGCATAATCAATTTTTTTTCTTGTAGCAGCTTAGTTTACATGAATATTAACTATATTATTTTGCTATTGAAACTTTGTGTGTTAACACTGCACTGAGGTATTTATTGGTATGAAGTATTCCAAATGCAGTTTCCTTACAAGAAGTTCACACAACTTAAAATATTTGTAATAAATCCTAAGAAATTAGTAACACCATTATGTGTGATTAAAGAGCTTAAACTTAAAAGATACCCCAGGTATGAGTATGCAGGATTTTCCAGATTCTACAGTTTGGTAAATAATGAAGTATGCACTACCGCAAACACAAGTGAAAACCGTTTATGAAGGAGAACGCTTCTGACCTGCCTGGTCCTCTTTCAGTGTATTGGAGATTGTAGAGCCAGTCAGAGCAGCCAGTGTTGCTGATGGGGAGGCTCTGTATCTTGAAAGTCTACTCAGAAGCATCTCATTTATACTCTTTGCAGAGTCTCCCTCTTTCCTCATCAGTATAATGCGCTCCTGTAGAGGATTTGCTATACAGATATCATGTTCTTCCTGTGCAAACAAAGAAAAAATGGTCGTTAGATATTAAGTACTTAGAGTCTGTGGTCCTTATCCTCTACGCTCCCAAAAGGAGAAGAGACGCAAAAAACAGATTCAGATGTACACAAGGACATCCAATAGCAAGCTGATTGGTGTGACAGTACTTAAACATATAGATTATTTGATTATGGCTAAAAATCATATTATGATTTTAGCCATTTTTTCCTTTGGAAAACAGAACTGCAATAGTCTGGGTGTCTTAAATACATTTCCAAAAATAACAATGTCAACATCCAGTACTTCAGTTGCTTTTCAGTTATAACAAATGTTACATTGTATTTTTATTTTATGAGCTAATTTTGTCACAATCTAAGTCAGACATTACCTCAAAAACTGGATGGAAGATTTCCCTTACATAATGCAGTTCTAGAAAATTCTGGACCTTCTCTACACTAAGCTTTTACTGGTCTAGTTATACTAATATTCTAATATCAGGAGAACAGATACAAGCTATACCAGCATAAGCGCAGTTATTTTTTTTTTTTATTTTAAAAATGCAAACCTTAACATAGCTATGCCAGTAAAAATTTACTGTAGACCAGGCATTAGTTAGAATACTCAGTTATTTTGTAACTCCACAGAAAGTTAGATTCTGACTGAGTTCTCAACAGGAATGAGTGAGACCTTTTTCTGAAGTGCTTTACTCTGCAAAAGAACTTCTTAAGAGAGCACCAAAGCAAAAAAACACCCTCCCAGAGTGCTCAAATTACAAAGAAACCCAGCTGCAGGCGATTCAGAAACTGAAACTTTGGGGTGGGGTGGGGTGGGGGGGGAGGTAATGTACAAAGGAAATAAATTAGAGAATCCCTTACCTTAGGACTGGGAAGACCCTTCTATGTTTGCCAAATTAGATTTAAGTCCTCAACTTCTTCCCAATATTTCATTAAATTGGAGAATAATAGTTCAGGGGCAAGTACAGGCTGCTGGAAGTTGGGGGGGTGTGTGCTGGAAGTTGGGGGGCTAGCACGGTCTGCTGAAAGTTTGGGGGCGTCAAACCCTGCACTGTTGCCCACAGCTACATCACGCCTGCATAATACTTAGTTTTGAGTACAAGCAGGAGACTGGACTAGATGACCTATCAAGATACCTTTTCAGGTTTCCTTTCTATGATAGTTTGTCCCACCGCACAAGTCTATTGGTCCTGACAATAAATACAAAGAGTGGTACCAAGGCCAAAAAGTTTCAGCCTCTCTAGAACTGAAGTTGTTTAAACCACTGGAGATTGTGCCATTTAAATAAATATCAGCAGTTATATGCAAGGTTTACACTTGAGTGTTACATCTAACATTTCTTTTGCACTTCAAGAGTATCAACCAAAGATGCGTGAGAGCTGTTGAAAGGAAAGGAATCGAAAAACTTGTCACGTTTATTTTCAAAATTTTAATGAAAAAAGTTAAGTTTACACCCAAAAGACTATGCTCAACATCAGTACAAAACTTACAAACTGAGTGAAAAAGTGTGTATTTTTAGCTTTATTACACACAACTTCCTTTAAACTGATCAGCTTATTGTATTTTAAAAAATAATACAGAGTAAGCAGTCTTCACTTGGTATATGACACATACTGAAGTACTGTTTCAGCATGAAACAGAACAAAAAAATGAGGCTATGATATATTCACACTAATGCAACACATTACAAGACTGCTATATTGGAATGCCCTTTCCAGATGCAGACTTTATAGTTTGGATTTCAGTCCTGTTAAATACTTTAACTGTTTGTAATGTTTTGATAATATTCCTCAAGTTACACACAAGCTAACAATTAACTTATTCAGTAACTTTATTAAACATTACTATTTTAACAAGTGTTATGTCAGTAAATTAAGTCTACTACAAAAAACAAATTAAATTAATTGAACATACACTTACTGTAAGTTCAAAAATGTCCATAAAGACAGAATGTCCCTTTGGCGTTTTTTCATTCAGGCTTGCAGGAGACCAGATCCAGTAGAAGTAGGTACCATCTGAAGAAAGATGTACGGTGGTCATAGTACTGCCAACGGGGAAGTGATTTACTGGCATTGGGACTATTTGACATACCTAGAGATCAGTAGGAAAGTAAGAGAGAAGCAAAGTCCAGTTCACATTTTGAAGCTGTTTTTTGGACTAGTAACGTATAATTTAAGAAGTGAGTTCATCTAGTTATCCTAGTGCAAGATCCTTTGAATTACTTATCTAGTTATGATTTGAAAGAGAATAGTTTGTGTACTAACGAATTTCGTGATAAGACGTTATCTATCTAAAAAACAGACAAAAGATAACAGGTTTCAAACAGCCAAAAAGTGTATACAGTCACATTCAAAAAAATGCATGTACTAATACAGTTATCCATTTTACCCTATTTTTCTGAAATATTTGCTCAAAACTTTGGAAGGAAACTAATATAACAAGGGATCCAAACACTCATATAATGAAAAACCATTGTATATGACTGGAAACAAGGAGTCTTACTCATTCTTAAGCAAAACTTCTTTAAACCACAATGGAAAAACATTGTCAAGAGTAATAGTTGCTCGCCTGCAGAACACAATTGTAGCAAGAAATGAAGGTGCCAACCATTCTTTTTCTTAAGAAAAATAGAGGCATCTGGGGGTAGTTATGCTGTAAAAATATTTGGCTTAAAAAGATAATCATTTTGCTTTGTTTTAAAATATTATTTTGTGATGTGTGCATACACACCAACAGAAAAGTACTTGTAAGATGATTTGCAAGGCACGAGAGGCAACTCATTCAGTGGGGATCTGAAGAGGCAGTTTCATGAAGGAAAAAGCAAATTCCAAGCACAAGAGAACTAATTAAATTTAAGAGAAATTTGGCTGAAAGGACATCAGCATTCTTAATTATTTTTGACAATTTAAAAATATTTCCTTATGATATTACATTTATCAAATAAAAGGCACTTTTTTGTTCTTTTTACCTGAAGGGTATTCTGGTCGATGACCTGGAAAAGGGAATGAGGCTTATTATCAAAAGAGACAGGTCGATGAAGAAGTTTGCCACTGCCAAAAGCAACCCAGCCCGTCTCCAATTCCTCATTACGACAATATACAAAGCCTCTGGGGAAAAAGCAGGACGTAACACTCTTTAGATAAACAGCACTTTTTCAAAACTCTCTTTAGTTTTGCTTGAACCTAGCTATAATTCCATGTAGCTATTTACTACAGTAACGCTAGTTTTACACATGTGAAGACTCTCAAATTCAAGAATCATAAAAGAAGGAAAGAATGAAGTGGTAGAACAAGTAATGTTGTAACTAATAATTTGTACTGTGAATTGCATACCACTGAAATTTGTAACTTCAATGATATAAGTGCCTAGCTACTTAGGTTTGGTGAGGACACAGCAGTGAGATGAAGACAGGCACATAGATGGATTTTAAGCAGCAGGCTGCAACTTTTGTTAAACAAACTCATTGGAGGGACACTACTCACCCATCACCAATACTTTCCTATACCAGGCATTTAATGGCATGGGAGGGCCATAAAAGTATCTATCGTACAAACTTAATTTGGGGTGCATTCTTTTCAGACTACCACCCAACAGTCGCTCATTCTGAGTCCAACAAGCTACCCCTCCATGCGGGAGACAGAGGGTGCGGAAGGAACAGGCCCTCAACCCATGAAGGACTCACTCTATCCTATGAGCCCAAGGCCATCACCAAAATGCAAGGTTTTTCACCTCTGGAAACTGTATATTTTATCCTTTCTATTCCATTGGAAACAGACTGCAACTTACTCAACTAAGTACCTCTGTTAGATACGAAGTGTATCCTACTGCTGCTTGAAGGTACTGTGAGCAACCTGGTCCACTTTTAGTTGGCTCATGGAGAAAAAATTCCTTCCCGACGCCCCACACACCCCCAAGAGGAGAGTGGCTAGTTCTGCAATCAGGTCAGATTCCTGTTCCTAGCTCAGGGTAGAAATGCTGGAACAGAGCCAAAAGAACGCCACATGACCCAGACCCAGGTTAAAAGCTGAGAGCTGGGGAATACTGGCCAACCAGCATCCCTCGTCCCATCTGGCCAACAGGTACCAGAGATTCCAAGGGAAGGGAGGAGAGGGAATTACCAGGCGTTCCTTAACAAGTCTCCTTCCCTCACTGCAGAGACTGTCGCCCCTACACTGCCACTAATGCCTACAATATTCTATACATTCAACAAAAATCTCTAAATATTGGCCATGATAAATGAGGAAGACATTTAATGGCAGTAATTTTTAATACAAGAAGGAGGAAAAAAATATCAAATCACTAGTAGAAAAACATAATTAGATGCTTCACATCCATTTTTAATCTGAACAAAGATTTATCTAGACAGGATACTAGATCCTCAGAGGCAAAAATACCACAGTATGACCATTTAGTTCTACTGCAGCTTACCGTAAAGTACCGTGTAATCCAGATCCTAATTTGCTTATTCCTCTGCCTACTGAATTAGTCGTATAAAGATAGAGTCCATCTGCTGCAAGACAGCGCCCTAAGTCTGCATCTGAAATAGGAAGGAAATCTTGCAGTGAAGATCTTTTACAGACAGCATTGCCACAATGATCATGTCATTGCTTTTGTTAGGACAGTGACTGAAAACCAATGAGAGCTCCTCTTCTTCTCTGGTCAGAGGAGCCAAAGTTTACTTTTATAGATCAATTACTAGTTGTACTACAGTCACTCTTAAGACAACCAACCTAGGACCCATGCCCCAGCCATCCTACTAGGCACTCTTCCTTGCATAACTGTATAATTACATTTTATCCATAGTGCTAATGCGGATGTATTAAAATACGAAATAAATAATACAAAAAACGTGACATGCTTCCAAGCATTCTGGAAAGGGAGAGAACATTTATGAATCTAGAAAAGTCTTCTGCTCTGGCCCAGCGGTTCTCGCCTACTGTGTCAGGACACAGTGCGTCACCACACAGTACTAAGTGTGTCACAGAAAGCCAAGGAGATGGCTGGATTGGGCATGGAGAGAGTGGGCTAGTGTGTCCTGTAGAGTCGCAATATGATGCCAAATGTGTTGCAACTCACAAAAAAGGTTGAGAACCACAGCTCTGCCTTACCATTACTTTAACATACTATTTTTAACTATGTGAAAAAAAGTATCTAACCCAGCACATTTAAAATACAATGCCAATAAATGCTGGTGGAACTCAGTATTGTTCTTATATCTAGCCATTTTCTCTCAAATCTTTATTTATTTGAGGGAGAGAGCTCTTTGATGGAGGAGGACAGAGAGATCTTTGATGGAGGAGGAGAATGTCTCTACCAAACCTTTTAACTCATCTATATCAGAAGTACAAAACTACCAAGCAAGCAAAAGAGCAAGGATGGAAGGCAGGGGGAGAAATAGAAAAATCTGGCTGCAATGGTATGTGTATGGCTCACAAGATGAAATATTAATGAAGGAATGTCAAATAACCAGTCCTCTTATAATTTTGGTAGTCCACATTACATATTCAGACCACAGAATGTAAGCTCTCTTATTTTCCAGAACAACTTCCTAGCGCTCATGGCTGCAATCAATCTTCCAAACATGCCTAGGAGTATAAACCAATACATCTGTCCTTGCGAGTCTGTAGGGAAGCTGAAACAGCAACTCAGAGATGTGATTTCCTTTCATCTCCAAGTAATCTCACTGAGATGCCAACTGAAGTCTGAGGACACTTCAACACTAACATTAACTATTTCACTGCTTGCCTCTGCAGCAAGAGTGTGAGGGAAGTGGTGAGAATTGGGAGTTGCTGCAGGGGAGGAAATGCAGAAGCAAGAACAGGAGAGGCATAGAAAGATACGTAAGGGAGAGCAAAGGAGACAGATGAGGTAAAGGACAGGAACCTTGGCAGTCCTAAAGCCAAGCACTTTCCCACTGATACATGCCTAATGTGACAATAATGCAGGGGATGAACAATAAAAATGCCTCATTATAAAAGCTATTTCTAATCTAAACTTTATATGAAACTCCCACTGAAATCACTGAGTTCCACTATGCATACTGCCTTTGATGGAATCCTAAATTTATTCACTAGATCACTAGCCATGATTAAAAGTGACATTCAGTTCTCAACAGTAACTGAGTATTATTCGTGCACTGAAGTCAATAGCTTGGGTTTAGTAAAATGATACAATCTCATTTCACCAGGTCAATACACAGATTTCAGACTTGCCTTTAGCCAGCTAAAACTTAAAAGTGGGCTTGTTTCTTTCAGTTAACCCCCTACTCAAACATACACAGAGCAAGCACTGTTCACTCATATGCCCACCTGCCCAGAGTTTACATAATTACGTAACACAGATCTATATTACAAAGATGTCCTAGTGATATAAGCTCGTAAAACTAGATCCACATCCATTAATCTGTTTTTGAATGTGCAAGCTGGAAATCTGGGTGCCTAAGCAAGTATCTTCTCGAACCAATGTGGGGTTTGGCAGATACAACAAGTGCCCGCTGAATGTTCCTACAGACACTTATCTACATTATCTTCTGAAAAACATTTCTCCATTATGTTTTCTCCTTTTATTTATCATGAATGCTTTTACACCAGGAGTGAACAAAATTGGCTCACTGCAAGGCACCAGCAATTTTACTTTTGGTCGCCAGAAGGTGCTTCGCCATTACATTTCTGCAGTGGAGCTAGACAATGGGCTACTAAAACAGGTCACCATGGTGCCCAGAAACACAGACTTGTCAAGGCCTGTTTTACACTATTTCCAATAGAAAGAAAAAGAACCCCTCAAATTATGAAGCTGTAGATATAGAAAAAAGATAGTGTACTATCACTGCAAAAATAAATCTGATCCCCTTAAGCAATTTTGTTACAGCCATAAAACAAAAACAATTCACCTTTGTTTTCAGAGCTGGAGCCACTGTTGGCATCAGGTGCAGGTAACATATCTTCAAATCCCCAAGATACCATGTGTTTTCCACCAAGCAAACAGGAGGGAGAGCCAGGCCCGCCTTCCAGAAGCAGCAATCTTGAAAGCAAAAACCAAAAGCAGAGTAAAAAAATGTTTTCCGTACAATGCTAGAAGCAACAATTAACCAGCTCAGAAATTAAGGTTAAAGATATTTTTCAAATGGGAAATTTCTTATCTTTGTGTTACTGTTCATAATAATTAAGTCACTTTAGAGTAAAGTGGCTTTTGGTAATTTTAAAAAATTACCAGAGAATAAGCCTTTTCTCATTAGTCTTCCTCAACTACATGGATTTTCAATTTTTCCTCAGGCTTCCAAGTTTTAATTTTAGTATCTATAAAGTCTTAGATTCATATTTGTAAATGGTTCACCTTTTGAGACTGTTCCTTCATGTTTACTATTTACATATTTTCAAGGTTAATGTAAAAGGACTACACTTAGAAAAGTTATTACCCACCTGTGTAATACGTCAGCCACAGGCAGGGATCCCAGATCTGTCTGTTTCTGTAACAGATGTACTGTGTGAACAAAAGTTTTCAGTGAACCCCTAGGAAAATAAATTAAAATATGAGTCAGAATTCTTTGTTCATTGAAAATACACTTATTTGCATGCAAGACCAAAATCGAAGGTCAACAGATATCTAAGGCGTAACATCCAGTGACGATTTAATGCAAAACATCTATGATATTTTCTCTCTATGAACTGACTTCATTCTTGTTTGCATCCTTCTTGTGGGTACTTTCACCTCACCCTGGGGTCATAATCAACATAGAGGGGGCAGAGGAAAGGATATTCAACCCACTTCTGATTTTGGGCATCTGCTGCCAAAGGCAGCTCATAAACAATACACAAGAAGGAAACCAGAATCATCATTAGAGCACCCTTAGATTCCTTTTATTCATTATTTAAGAAAAATAATGACATATATGCATCTGGAAGGACTATATTTGGTTGATAAGTGTTCCAAAAGCAGGCTTCAAAAGGGATAGTTAAGTGCTTTCTGCAATTGATTATCCTTCAGAGGCATCTAAAAATCTCAAGCTTAGGAACCTGAATGTGGAGTACACACTTGCAAGCATTTCTCAGAAGCTCCGTGGCAGTGATTTCTTAATTGTTTAGGCCACTAGCAAAATGTTTCTTTTAATGGGTTCTTCTCCAGCTGAAAGGTCTCTCTTTAGTAGCTTCTACAAAATGATTAACTTGCACCTCTATATAGAAACCAAGACGACAGATTACGTTTGGTTTTTATGTAGTGCTATGTCCTGAACAAGCTTCTAACCGTTGACAGTCCTTTGGCACCCCATCTTCCATGTGATCAATTTTTATTTTCTCCCAAAAATTTCATTTGTTTTTAAAAAACAGTATTCATCCCACTGCTGTTACCCTTGAGAAAAAATGAAGCACCCAGGATTGAAAGAAGATTCTCAATTGTAGTCTCCTTTTAAGGGCTTCTTTCTTTGTAATGTTGTCCAATGCATGGAGAAGTGCATAATTTTTGTAAATAAATACAAACTTGGAATATTATAACACTAAGTAGCTTTATGTAGACAACTTTGTAGAGACAAGCTAAGAAGATGATTCTTAATTCAATGCTTTTTATTTAATCTTAGTTCCATTCATCATTTAAATTTACAACGAGCACATCAATGTTTGCTGATAACTTACACAAACCAGATAGCAACTGGCACCCAACAGGAGCACAAAATTCAATTTTATTTAATAGATTCATGGATTATAAACCCTGCAGGTACTATTCTGATCATCTAAACTGACCTCCTACAAAACTGTTTGTAAGAATTCCCTGAATTAATTTGTTTCTACAACAGCATATCTTTTAGAAGAACACTCAACCTTGACTTTAGAATTGCCAGTGATGGAGAATCCACCACAGTCCTTGGTAAGATGTTCCAATGGTTAATAACTCACTGTCAAATTACTGTGCTTTATTCCTAGTCTGTATTTGTTTAGCTTCAACTCTTAACTCTGGGTCTTGTTGTAACTTTTATCCGCTAGACTGAAGAACCCATTTCTACCTTTGTACTTTATTCAGTTAAAACCAGCAGATAATTTTTCAAATATCTTTGGGCTGAGATGTTAAGGCCATGATTTTCAGACATGATTAGCAATTTGGGGTTCATCAGAGGATCATGATTTTTAGAACTGGTGCTTAGCACTTTTTAAGCACACAATCCTTTGGGAAGACTAAGATGCAGAACTAGAGAGACAGAGTGCAGGGAGAAGTCAGACAAATCTTTCTTCATTTACTCAAAGAAAAAGGATGTTTAGCATCCTGTGCTGACCACCTTCACAGTTGGGTCCAACACAATGAAGGAAACCAGAGGCACAAGAGCCAGTCTGAACTTAAATCTTTCCAGTTCCATGTAAGGCTAAGCATTTACTGCATCGGTCTCACCTTTGCATATCAATTTTTAATACGTTGAACTAATGGCTAGTGTAAAATGAAAAGGATTTCCACAGCTGACCACATAACATACGAGCATCATAACCATGACATGCATCTACTATAGACTCTTCTTACCTTGCACAAGCCAAGGCAACAAGGGCAGCAGCAGCATTTTCTTTTTGCTTATATGGAATCTGCTGGCCTGAGGCAGAAGTTTCCTCCAACCAGGAGCAGAGCAAGGATTCAATTCCATTAAGACAGTCAGCTGGCTCCTTAGTCAAACTCAAAGGCTGGCAGTCTCGAAGGCAATTCAACAGTACCTCAGCAGTTATGTTACAGAGAGAAGGGTCTGTTCTGCTTTGAGATTGAATAAGAGGAAAGACCAGTAGGAGCCCCATTCGTGAAGTAAATGGTGCCTGCTCAGGTTGCTGTAACAAACCCTGACGTTTGAGCAAGGCCAAAGTTTCTTCATCCCCAGAATTCTCCCTTTCATGTTGTTCTTCTAAGGCTAACTGGCGCTGCGCATTCCAGAGTCCACGCAAAGCATTTAAACGGTATTCAAGTAGTCGGGCATAGGCATTGCTCTGGTTCCCACATACAGAGCGCAAACGCTCAGCTAGTTCTGTTGGATTCTTAGTCTCAAATGTTAGAATCTAAGAGAGAACAAGTAAGTCACATTTACTAGTGCAAATAGGTCTGCCTTTATTAGAAATGTTTTAAGAAAAAGCAAAGTCCAACAAAATACATGTAATGTAACTTCCAAATATTATACAAACATAATACCAACCTGTAGGGTTAGAATATCGTTACATAAAACATCTCAGTTCCTAAGTCCATGCCTTGACAAGGCCAGGCCTGTTCTCAGAAGTGCACTTTCTAACACTTTCTCTAGTTTTAGAACAGTGGTAGGGCTTCCCACAATTTTCTAACTACAAGAGCTCCTGATGTGAAGGTTCTTCCTGCTATTCATCTTATTTTTATCCCACTACTCTTTATTACATTGCAGTTGTGTCATGTCTTGTTGGCTCCCTTAGTGATAGCTGCTATCACATCAAAAATACACCTTATAATCTGATGTTTCTGTGAGGAGAAAGAGGCCTTTATCCTGGCACTTGCAAATATAATGGGAAACAAAGTGGGAACAACAAAACCAAGTAATCCTGATGGAGAGCAATGTTTTGAAGAATTTCTTCAAAGTACTCAGCCAGAAAACAATTATATCTGAGAGAGAGGATAAATTTCTTCTTCTATGACACAGAATCACATCTGAGATCAGCAGAGTTACTCAAGCTGGCTTTCCTTCAGTAGAAATGAGAGGGGGGATGCTGATAGAGCATTTTCTGTGATAGGTCCTTGGAACTATCACCTTGGTGCACCCAAAGCTGAATTTATTAACCCACAGGAAAGCTACAAAACCTGTATTTTCCTCTCTCTTTACTCAGACTACTGAGGAGAGAAAAGGCTAAGCATTTGGAGTGATGACACTGACAGGCAGCAGTCCTTTTATATTTTGTGTTTTAATTTATGGGATAGGTGCCCAGATTAAACAATAGGAAGACGAAGATAAATTTTATAAATCTGAAGAACAAGAACAGAAAAATCAGTTTAGGAAATGTCATGGTCACCAACTGCATTAGTAAATCTACTGAAGACATTTAAACTAACCAAGTACAGTGAACAGATTTAGCCCTACTCAAGAGTTCATCTTAAATTCCCATAAAATTTACATTAGCCCATATGCAAGTATTAAAAGCAAAATTTCATATATCAATGTCGCCAGTCTAAGAATGTTTCAAACTATTATGCAGCACCATAAATTTAGAATAAATACTTTTGATATTAAATTATTCTTTAGAGTGCTAGATTTTGTGTATTCTCTCTCCTCCTCTGGTAAAATAATAATAATTAAAAAAACCATTGCTCTGTATTTGTGGTTCTCATATCTTAAAAAGCATTTTCTTCCAAAAAGTCAAACAATTTTATATACAGGAGATGTGTTCACAAAACAGTAGAATGAATCCTCAAATGAAACCTAACAAGAATCAGTAGCAAATGGGAAGAACAATTCATGAAGCTCAGTTCCAAAAATTAACAATATTTTTTAAACTGTAGGTCTTCCAAAGGAAAGGCAGTTCCATTCAAGGGTTAAATACCCATTGTTGGGGCTTTTTTTGTTTGTTTAAAACATTTCCTAAAGTAATGTCATAGGCAACATAGAAGATAATCATAATCCAGTTACAATTTCCTTTCTGCTTTGATACCATAACAAACACTAAATCATTTAATTTGATTCTTTTAAATCAAACATATTTTGCTTCTTTTTTCAGAAGGATACAGACAGACAAGGGGGTACTGGGAAACAATGAGAAAACACTGGAGTGGTTCTATTAACACTTGAGAGTTGTAATGGCAAAAGAGCATCTCATAGATTGAATGCTGAGATAGAGCATGCATCAAAAATCATGATCCAGAGCTCTTTGAACTCAATAAATGTTTTCCCCTCCATTTACTTCCATGGACTTCAGTTCTGGCTCATGATGCTACCACAGATGGCCGTAGCTTGAAGCCGTTGCATTCTGGACTGCTGAAACTAACAGAGCAGACGAGGCTCAGGGGAGCCACAGATGGGAAAGTGGGAGGGCCCTGCCAAGCCAGAAATTCAGACTCACCTGTCCCACTAGCTAAAAAAGCAAGAGGTAATTTTCTAGACAAAGGAACAGAAATGGATAGGGATGGACACAGCCAAGTTTGTGCTTGCAGCAGATGGCAGTCCAAAGTCAATGAGTAACACGGCATCACTCTACCTATCCTTGGAACAGAGGAAAAGGGTAGATGAGAGGGGCTAAGAAGAGTTACTATTTTCCCCTCAACGTCTAGTTCAGTGGTTCTCAACCTTCTACAGGTTGTGCCACATTTGGTGGCATATCACGACCCTACAGGGCACACCAGCCGAAATCCAGTTATTTCCCCAGCTCTCCGTGGCACAACACTGGGAGGTGACACAGGAATGTGTCACAACACAGCAGTTGAGAACTGCTGCTCTAGTTTACACACACAACCTCAGAGTAGAAATCCAAGAGCTAGCCCCTCAACTCTAATTCCTCTAAGGACTAGTCGTCACTGACCCTCCCAATCGACTGATTACAGACCCACTCAGTCAATTTGAAAGCTGATCTACTAAGACCACCCTGACAAGAGGCCCCTCCCTTCAATTCAGCACAACTGATGTGCCGGGCATAGGGCAGTTGAACTGAGATACACACAAATTATTTTTGATAATTTGCATCTCTCTATTCAACCGCTGCTGAAAATGCTGGGCAGTGCAGACCTGCCTAAGACAGGGCAGTGTGATGAAGCTGAAGTCCAGTGGATGAATACACGGGACTTAAGTTTCCTGCACAGTTAATTCAGCACCATTCATGAACACTAAAATTCATTAGGGAATCAAAAGGCTATAGTTTCCTTCAGCAAAGAAGGAAAAACAAAAAAAACAAATGACAAATAATATTCACTTCATGCGTCCTACAGCAGGAAGCATAGGCCAGCACTTAGGAGTATGTCTACAATTTGTAAAGAAAAATCCATGGTACCAAGTCTCAGAGTTTGGGTCAACTGACTTGGGCTTGCAAGTCTAAAAACAGCAGTGTAAACTCTCCTGTTTGGGCTGGAGCCTGGTCTCCACGTCCACCACCACCATCCCATATCACCAGGTTTCAGAGCCCAGGCTCTGTCCGTATTACTATCTTTTGTCCCACAGCCCAGACCACGCAAGTCTGAGTCAATTGACCTAGTCCCAGACTCTGTGTAGAGGGTTCTTCCTTGCAGAATAGGCATGTCCTTAGTAGTACTGGAGAACAGACACTAAAACGTCACACTCTGTATCTGTGCACGCAGCTTGTAAAAGCCTAAGTCCTTAATTGCAAGAATTTCAGTCCAAGCTAGTAAAGTGAGAAGGCACAGAGGAGCCACAGACACTGACTTTGCTATTTAGAAAGAAACTTAAAAAGAAATAATTTAGACCAACTGCCCACTGTTGAGAAAGAGCGCAAAGGAGAAACTCATTAAAATGCTGCAGATAGAGACCATGCTTTTAAGAATAAGGGATAAAACCATTTGTTACACATAACACGATTTTTTTAAAACCTTCAGATCCCCTCATATTACTCCATCACAACTTATACAATACCCAGAAAGGCTTGCAAGAATAGAGAAAATCCAATAAATGGATACTGAAGGTGTTAAAGCCACCTTTTTTGAAATAGGTGTGTGTAAAGCTTGCATACAGTATACCAAAAGAATTTTATATAGATCCAGTGTTTTGACTATGAGGTACTTCAATGTCAAAGCTTTATCTACCAATATACATTTCTTACAACATAAGTTACAAATGTCTAGGCCACATTTAAATACATGTAAGGACTTCTGCTTTTATTCTCAGTTTAATATACCAGCTCACCACCCATTTGGGATCACAAAGCTCTGCAACAAGCACAGTTATGATTCTATGAATTACAGCTGTTCATATGAAAAAAAACAAAACCCAAAAAGCACTTTACACCTAAGAGTGAAAAGACTGAAAAAGAACACTGCATTTCTTAAGAATGGAGAAAAGAATTCACACACTCTCCAAAGACTTATTTATACTACCATAGCACCCAGAGCCTCAATCAAGATTGGCATCTTGTTGACTTCGTACATACACACAGCCCTGGTCTATATCCAAAACTTAAGTCAACCTAGCCACATTGCACAGGAGTGTGAAAAATTTTCACATCTGTGCTGCCTCCTTTCCACATCTCCTCTAAAAAAAAAAAAAAAAAAAGATGGAAGAATTTTTCTGTTTATCTAGCTACTACTTCTCAAGGGGGTTGATTTACTTTAGCAATGGCAAAACCCTTTCCATGGCTTTAGTAATTGAATAGACTAGGCACTTCACGGTGTCAAAGCTATGGTTTTTGCCTACACTGCACACACTACAGTGGCACATGCTGTGTAGATATACCCACTTTCAGAGAGAATTCCTGACCTGCAGACCTTACAGTCAAAATAAGCAAGATATTTATAGGGTGGGAGGGGAATAAGAGACAGAGAGAGAGCATGACTTGCATGAGGTCACAAAGCAGGTCTGTGGCAAACAGAACCAAAGCTGAACAGTCACAAATTATAACTGCTCCTAAACAAGCTGAGGAACTAAATAATAAAGTGGAAAGCTCCAAAATGAAGAACTGAGTCAATGCCCCAAAACACTCATTTAAACCTGCTAATAACCCCAAGTCACCAACCCGAGAAGAAAGGCTGGGGGATAAGAGAAAGTCAACCCGGCTACAGATGTCTGCAGTTTCTCCACCGTTTGTCTCGACATGGCAACCAGGCTGTACTGTCATTTGTTTGTTTTATACATGAAAAAGACTTTTGCTGAGTAAATATTGCAGTTTTTTGTTGAATAAAGTATATGATCCATAATGCATAGCTGGGTACATTTTGCAAATCTAACAAATAAGCAGCTAGACAGAAACAAAAACAAAGACCACAGCATTAAAAAAATAAAATAAAATAAAATAAAATAAAAAAGCTAATTGTGATTAAGTGAGCAAAAGCCCCAGTATCAGCTACTGCCCTATTTGCTATGAAAGTTACTTTGACATATTGTTAACATTAAAGCAACTCTTAAAATCAATGGCAGATTCCTGAATGCCAAATGACACAGTTTCTGAAGATTCTTATAGCTGGTACAGACAAGAGATGCTGAGAATCCCAATGTTAAATGAAAGGGTCTTGTATGTTCAGCTCTGAAGCAGATATCAATGATCTGACTCAAATTTCTAAGCAAGAAAGTATCAGAGAAGGGAGACACACTTTTTAAAGATTTTTACATAAAGATGGAGAAAGAGAAAAGTGTTTTTAACAGCAGCCTTCTCATCAAATTCTCTGCTAGCTATCTCATAAAAATGACTGAATAATCTTCCTCGAGAGCCATTCTTTCCCATTGTACCACCATATCTCGGATGAAATGACAGTTGTTACCTGTATAAGAACTGGAATTGCTTGAGAAGTTTGTCCCTATGACTGCTCACCTGTGGGTGTGTGTGCATGCCCTTTTAATTTTGATTGGAGATTTTTGGTACCCATGGCCACACAGTCTGCACCTGTACCCTATACATCCTTGTGCCCAATATTATACAGGGGAGGGTAGACTCATTGCTATTTCAGTTCCTTCTCAGCTATGAAATCCAGCACGGTAAGGACTCCTACACAGAAAGGAAGGAGAGCAAATAGTGGAGCCCCAAAGAAACAGAACACCACGAGGAACTCCCATTCTAGTTACTATACAGATGAGTAACTGTTTCTTCTTCCAGTAGTTGTTCCTATGGGTTCCTCCACATTAGGTGACTCCTGTGCAGTGTCCCATTTACAGAGGTGGGTACCAACAAGACTGATCTAAGTAGATGGCAGAACAGTCACATCAAGGACTGCATCTGTCCTGGAAGCAGACATGATAGCATAGTGCTGAGAATAAGTATGCACAGATGACCAGGTAGAAGATTTGCAAATGTCTGCAATGGATGCATTCTTAAGATGGTAAGGAGAATTACACCAGGTGAAATAAGCAGTCACCTTAGCCGGGTGGGCCAAATTAAACCTTGAAACTCATTTTGATAATAGCCTTCGAGTGGAAAGAGGAACTCCAGTCACTTGCCAAAGGGGCAGCCATGTTAGTCTAGTCCAGCAAAAAACCAAGGAGTTGTTTTGCACTTAAAGACTAACAGATTTATTTTTCACAGTCACTTGTTCTACCATACCTCTGAATGATTCTTGTGCTAGGTAGAAAGTGGTTACAAATACACCAAACTCTTCTCAGCTGAAGTGAAGAGCAGGCTGTTGACAAGCCCATTTGTCGTGCAAAATCCAGGTGAGCTCACCTACCTAGTAGGAAGACTTCTCTGGTGATGATCTTTGACTGGAACTAAACGTCCATGCAAATGTATGGGGATCCTTCCATTCTGTAAGCTCCCCCATCTTCAAAGTGTCTGACAAAGTAGGATTTTCTCCCACAAAAGCTCATGCAATAAATAAATTTCTTAGTCTTTAAGTGCCACAGGACTTCTTGTTTGTTTTGCTGAACTAGACTAACATGCTACCCCTCTGGAATGAGAGAGTTGAAAGCTCTGAGGGTTAGACACCCTCCGGGCCACTTGTGCTTGTAGGGAGCATACACAGGAGCCAAACGAGTCACTGCTATCAAAAATCTCAGATTCAGCATGCACAGGCACATGCTTAAAATCGAACACCTACAGAGACAACTACTTGAAACAGGCCTATTGGCTTACCTATACATTCAAGTAATTAAAGCATCTATGCGTGATTTAAGGTGCCCTTGACTGTATTTTACACTCTCAACTGATCCACAGACAAACAGTGGTTAGGAGAAAGACACTAATATCCTACTCAAGAACAACTGCAATTAAACTTTCCAGATAGCTAGGAGCATTTGTAATGCTGGTGCTAAAACACAACTCACACACAAAACAGAGAACTGCTATGGTTTAAAATGCCAGACATTTTATATGGCACTAAAATCCTCTGCACTACCAAAGACATGACATAACTCGCATGCGTAAGGATCAGACAATGCACATCTAGAACGTAGGGCTGCTAAGGCCCAGGATCACTAGCACTTACAGCCACCAGACTGGCTTGCACCAGCTACTTCAGCCAGGTGGTGACCTGGGTGGGCTGTTGGAGCAACTGTGCAGATTCTCTGCTGCTACTACACTGGCCCTCCGTTCCTGCCTAACTCCTGCAATCCACGTCCACCCCATTCCTGATTCCTGCTCTACTCCTGTCTCTTGTCTTGCTCCTTCTCAGTGCCTCATCCTTGCATCCTAATGCCTCACTCCTCATCATTCGCTAACAAGCTTGACTCTGACCTCCAGCTCTGGCTTGATCCAGGGCTTTGTTAGCTGGCAGGTGACTCCCACATCAGTTCCCTGACCTGCTAAACCCGACTCGTGTTCTGGCCAGTAGGTCAGACCTCTTACCTTCTGGTTCCTAACTTGACACATCATGTAGAGTCTGATCTTGTGGATTTTCCTTCCTGCCATTTGGTTTTAGATGATGCAGGACCTCTATCTGTTTCCTCAGACCTACAAAATGTTGCATTGCTTAAACTGTATAAGGAAGATCATATTCCAAGAAAGTGAACTATACCCCTATAATTCTCCAGAGAACAGTGCATTCTGTGTGCATATAGCTATACAGGGATACATTATTTCTACCGCAGTGCAAATATATCACCAAATTTTCTTACAATCTGTGCTGAAACTGACTCACTCAATTCTCAGTGATGCTTCTGGGACTTAAACATCTGTATCAAGAGGAGATTAAACCACTATAGAGGGTGCAAGAACTCCAGGTACCTTAACAATAGCAGCAGCTAACAAACCTTCCATTAGTACCTTTAGGATAAAAGAAGGAAAATAAGTTGAATCCATACCTATGCAAATTACCATAGAGAGTTAACTGCTTTCTTGGGTGTCTTATCACTAGATTCATCAATTTCCTTGCCTTAAAAGAGATTACAGAAAATGATGAAAACCACACCAAGTAAGGTTAACGTCCCAAATATATCAGGGTGTATATTGAACAGGATGGGGAAGGGGGAAATTGTTAAAAAGTAATCTACTTATATAGCCAGAGGAAGGGTTCTACATACAATACCCTGAAAAATTTCTAGTAATTAAATCAAGTATGAACTCTCAGCATAAAAAGTATTAACATATTCTGCTCATATATATGTTTAGAAATATTTCTGCGGACCAAAGACCTAGAGTAAGACACTTTTAACAATGAAATTTCATGCACGCATACACACACACACATACACCCCTATACTGTAACCTGATTAAGACATTTTTTCCAAAGTGCTCTAGTGATACAAGACTCTGCAAATGCTGATTATAACATTATAATCCATCACTTATAGCATGTACTCTTTTTTTCTTTTTTTTTTAAATCTGTTAAAGCCTGGAGCCATATCACCATTAGCAGCAACTCCATGCAACTTCACAAGTCAAGTCTCTGGCCAGTACCAGGGTAGGAAACACAGAGCTCCAACTAAAGCGACCATTTAACAGATAGCACTGTTTGCTCCAGGTCACCACACCACCTGTACTTAAAGCACAAAAATAAGGCCTGTCATGCTGCCAGGCATACTGTCTTTTGGATGAGACCAAAAACACTTTTCCACTTGTGGACATTAAAGATCTTGTGGTATTTTTCTCCTCCTAAAACTAACCTCTTTGCTCTTTTATTTCAACTTTATTTATATTTTCAACTTCCATATTATACCGAGACCACAAGTATTATAAATGGAATTGATGAGTAGTGAGAACATTAGGAAGCATGCCCTCTTCTACAGAGCTGTAATACAAGGAGGAGTTTTTGAAACTTCTTGATAGGGCTCACCTGTTTCTCCACATAATCAGTTTAAGAATAAACATCTTACTAGACACTGAACCAAAACCTTGCACGTGCACAGCAAAATTCCGTGGGAATTGCAAAGCACTGAACCTACACCCTCTGCATTGAATAAGTATTACTCCCATTTTAGAGATGAGAGAGCTGAAGCACACAGGAGCAGACCCAAGAATAAGATCTACTTTCTTGACTCCCATCCCCCTACCATAACCAAAAGATCATTCTTCTCCTATCCAGCACACAGAATATATATGGACAATTGGTTTCTTATGTGGTCATTTATTCTTAAAGCAAAGAGAGTTAGTACACCCCCAAAAAATTAACTTCTTTGATAGAAATACCAGAATTTCTTAAATTAAGACATTCTTGCAAAGTAAAACTTATAGCAAGAATTTATCAAAATTTAAACTATTCCAAAAGCTATCAACCCTCAACCTGCCGTATTTATTGTGTCACTGTAGTAGGATTTAGCAATTCTGCTTAATGCAATTTCTAAAAAGACACTAGGAATCACAACAAAGCCTTGAAGAGCAGCAAGCTATAAATCCCATGAACAATATGGAATCAGCTCACTACACCATTTACTCTGTGCATATGCCAAGCCCAGATATGAGAATTATTTAAATGATATGTTTTCCAAATCTGCTGTCAGCAAGAAGGGAAGAAAAGCACCAGTTCAATTAGAGGTTGTGACACAAAGACACACTGGCGGTTCACTATTCTGTGTCGGGTACTCTTTGTCAAGCCAGACACATGCACTATACCTGCCATACTGTGTTATCATACTTATTTAAATGGTGGCATGTAATCTACCATTTGCAATGTAATAACATTGGTCAATAATACCACTGTGAAATGTTTCACTTACCATGTTATTACACAACAGGGATGCACTGTGATATAATTAGTAGGATACTGGGAACCAACAAAGGAGACTAGACAGAATTTTCCATAACAAGGGGAAACAAAATATTGTGGCAGATGACCCGAGAAGAAAAGAAGGCTGTGACCTTCTGCCTCTGCATTAGCCAGTGGCTAACCCTCCAGCAGTTTTGTAATGAGAAAGATGTGACTCTAAGGGAACCTCTATGCCAGATGGCAAGGGACTCCCTATTACGTAGCAATGAGTTCCAACTGGCTTCCTTAGCCCTGTGTATGTCAACTGACTTGTTATAAATCTGTATCTAAATGGGTTATGTCATATATGCAAATTGGTGATTAATATCATTGTGAAATGTATGTATTAACAGTGTATGAGGAACTATGGATATTCGTTACAAGTGTGCTTTGAACCAAGGAAGAAACACATTCTCCTCCACACAGGAGGAAAGAGAGCTGCATGCCTGCCTCCAAAGAAATTAAGCAAGCTATGACCAAAATCACAAGGAAACCCTATTTACATATAAATCATCAGGCAGATCTGAAGTACACAGGAAGGCCAGATCAGAAGGAGGTCATCCTGTGTTTGAGGACAAAACAATGGGATTGAGAAGACAAGGCAAAAGAAGAGGCCATCTTGACATCCATGGCCAGACAAACACAAACGGGCAGAGCTTTTGTATACTGAGAAAGACGGGTCCTTCAACTAAGGGGATACAATGCCTGATGATTACCTGCTCTGTTTTTTCCCTCTGAAGAACCTCACATTGGCCGTTGTTGGAAGACAGAATACTAGGTTAGACGGACTATTGCTTTAACCCAGTACGGCCATTCTTATGCTCTTCATCATCACATTCAGCCATACCTCTACCACTTCATGACAATCTGTGTCTCATCATTGTCTGAACCCAGCATACTAAAAAGTGCTTTTAAAGAGACCAAACATATGAATGTTTTTTTGTCTTTAGATGAATGAGCCATGTCTTGTGGTTGATAAGTCATTGCTATAGAAATTCAACTGTTTAAAGACACTTCACAATGAGTGAACTTACATGTTGAGAAATATTGACTTAATTCCTTTTCAACTTTACTTAAAGAACCAACATTATGAAATTAAGAAACTAAGGAGGAGTCTCCAATGCGTTGTTCACATAGCCATCATGTTCTGACTTTGTCTTTATGTAGAAGAGGAACGCCATGCACGTGTGCGCACTATGCCAGTTGCCTTGTAAAACTAGCAATCTGAAAGCTACAGACTAACAAAGAATTTGTGAGTCGGTATATTGCCACTCAAACATAAGGGTACAAGAGCAGGCATCCAACTGATTGCCACATCTTCTATGAACATTAAGATCACTTGCTGATGACATGGGTTGAAGACAGAAACTTTCTAAAAATGCTGCCATACCAGTTAAGGGTTCTTAACACAAACAACTCCCAGGAAAGGGAAACTTTCTAAGGTGTCCCAAAACTGTAATCCTGTCTTCATATGTAGAGTTTCTTTCCTAAATCAAATAGCAGCCAATATCAAAAGAGCAAACCAACTCATTACACAACACAACAGAAACAAGGTAGGTGAGGATCTCTCTTTTTGGACCAACTTCTGTTAGTGAAAGGTATATGCTTTTGAGCTACACAGAGAAATTCTTCACTGAAGTGTGAAAATTATCTGCCCAAGGGCCTTCTAAATTTTCAACTTAAAAATTAAGAGATGCATCACTCAAGTGTTCACATATACAGTACAACATTTAATTTAGCTCACAGTGTAGTTTCCAGACATGACATGGAGCATAAAGCTATAGTGGTGGAAATTGTCTGGAAGAACATACTGAAATACCATCTATTTTCCCTTTTTGCTCTACTCAAAGCCCCCTCACAGTCCCGCACATACACTAAGCAATTTTAAAGAAAAAGTACATCAGCAAGATAAACACATGGTAAGCTTATTTGTTCATATCATATAACATTTAACTGAAGAACAGCCAGGGGTACTTTCCCCAGTCTCTTCAAATAACTTAACTACACCTCTTTAATTGGGTTAATTACTTTTACCCTTGTTAAGTATATTGTGCAAGTTTTTTTTTTTGTTTTGTTTTGTTTTTTGTTTTGTTTTTTTAATGTTTAGAGGTAGCAAGTGCCTGGGAAGCAAAATATATACTTCTTTTAGGGCCACCAACCTCTATCACTTTCAAAGGGATTCATTTTCAAAATGATTTTTGTTTTTTTGCAGGACCAAGAAAATTCTCTCACATTGCTCAACCCTTGTTTTCCTAGGGTCCACCTGCAAAAAATTAAAAATCTAATTGGTAAAGAACATCTCATTTTTAATTCCATGAAATAAGCACAGACAAGGATGGCTTCCCTTCTGCAATATGGATCTCTCACAGAAGACTGGACTTTTAGATCTGAAAGTCTGGATTCCATTTCCATATATACAGGGCTCAATGGAAGAAATTAAGATAACTGATGATGGATTTTCACAGTGCTCTGGGCGGTGTGGAATGAGGAGTTATTAGTTCAGAATCCAGTGTTTTAGTCATTCCAAACTTGTCTATGGCTTTGTAAGAGAAAGGCTCTTTATTCATTTTGGAAAATGAAAGATAAATCTGAGATCACTGGTTTTTGAATTACTGAGGTTTAATCATGCCATTATTTGCCAGGGTAACCAGCATTTAATGTGCATAGCCAACTACCGTAAGTAATTGCCTTCCAGGTCTTCCAGAGGGTACTGAGTTTTCAGATCTCTTCTGAAAAATAGCTGGGTTGGGCCAACAGTTTGGTCTAGAAGACAATTCAGTTAACTTCAGCTGGAAAACCCATAAAAGACAGAGAAAAATAAGCCTCTCTGATGTTTCCATGTGCAGGTCATTCTTATTTCATAATTAAGGTCTCCATATAACTGGTGAATTAGTATTCCAAAACTTTAAAGTAAGGACATGTCTAAATCATCATCTTTACTAAAGAAACAGGAGGACTTTGCTCTTCCATACAGTTATTTTGAAATTTTGGCATCAAAACTTTTATACTGACTATTTAGAGAAATATGTAGTCAGCCGCATCTTCAACTAGTCTTGCCATCTGTGAAAAATCAATCAAAAAAGAACAGACATGGAACTGAAATCATCAGAAAAGTCTGATGCTTGAAGCATGCTGTAGATTTTCAACTAGCAGTCTGAGTTACTGCACACAGTTCTATTACACCAGTTATTATACTGAATTAGCTTGAGGTTTTGCATTGTGCGAGCAATCAGTTTTCTGCACATACAAGGATTCTAGTTGTGTCCAGGAGATAAAAAAATCTTTCAGATAAGTTATAATCTCCCATCATCTTCCATTTGTGAAATATAACAATAGATTTTCATTTAAGTCATCTTTGGTGCTATAGTACCTCCATATTTACTACCTAGTACCTTCTAATGAGGACAATACTGCACAAAGTTCAAGTTGTTGAGAGATCCAATGGACTGAACAATTTATACATCTTGCCTAAGTCAAAATGAATAGATATACCAAAAGAATCAGCATGACTCATCTTCATTAACATCACATTCTGTTTAAGAATGAGATTTTAAATTATTTTATGTACAGATTCTCTGAAAACGAGTGCTCAGAATTCAAACTGTGTGGCTGATTCTCTCACCTTTAATAATACTATGCAATACTTCACTCTGCAAATAACCCCAGGAAACCTACTTGAAAGGGACTACTCACAAGCAGGAGTCTCAAACTCACGGCCTGCAGGCTGCATGCAGCCCCTGAAGTTATTTCCTGGAGCCCACGACGACACTGTCATTATCGATATTTGCAATACTGCTATATGAAAAGGTTTCAGTGGTGCAGTGCTCAGGCTAACGTATGTTTCCTCATGCGGCCCTCATGGTGATTTGAGTTTGAGACCCCCTGAAGCAAGGTAATACTCAGCTTGAACAAGAAAATAAATTTGGACCTCTCTTAGTAAACATACTACCCGACCTTTCTTTGAAAATGTTAACCTACCTACCTATTTGTATATTTTTTTCCTTCTGATGTACACATGTTTAGGTGAGAATTTCTGTGTGTTGTGGCCTCTCTGAAAAGCATTACTCCAGTGAATTTCTTGGTTACAAAGACAGCATTCATTGCTATTTGCAAACTAACAACATTTCTACGTTAATCTTTTTAGATCAATGTTATTGTGCATGGAAAGTTGCTGTAATATTGCTTTTACCTTTAATCCATCTGTACAAATACATAATTTTGGCATTTGTATTGAATTTTGAAAATATATAGTTTAAAAGCTGTTATATAACAACACTCTTGCCATATTCCATTGCTCTTAACACACTATGTAGCAGGATGTATCTTCAATTCATAATCAATGTTCTGGGATAGCTCTAACTTTTCTAGCTATGTCAAAAAATTTTACAACTCTCTCCTCCTTCAAAATCTGATTCATTTTATGCAGTATTTTATAGAATCACGCTAACAGCTCAGTTAAACTTGTGAACCATCTTTCCTTTGTGGAAGCACTAAGTTTTATCAGTCACTTGGAAACATGCCATATCAGAAGTAAAAAACAATTAAAACATATGCATACAATGTAATATTCAAAACATCCTTCACAAAACATGAAAAAAATACACACATATCCATCAAAATGTAATCTAGGTTTTGCACCTGCACAGCTTTTGTTAACAACCCTACTCTCTCCTAGCACAGTTTTAAAGTACATACAGCTATTAATAAAAGATTATATGTGCAAGATTTTAATATTAAAAAATTGGTTTGGCTTATTCATTATTTATGTATTTGGAATCAAGTTTCTAAATGGGGTGAAATTCAGACCCTCATCCTGCAACCCTTACAGACCAAACTTATTTGAGCCTCTCATTTACAGTAGTAAATACAGTAGTCTCATTGACATTAGTGATAAGCAATATGTGCAGTAACAGAGGTTTGAAGAAACAATCCTCAAAAAATGTTCTAATACTTTCTATATAATGTAGCTACATTATTATTTAAAATTAAATTTTATAGGCTGCTGATCTGTAATTTAGACTGGTGCCTTTGAGAGGTTTTTTGTTTTTGTTTTTAAGGTGACAAATCTGAATAAAGATAGCTGGTGATAGAAGACATTTAGCAATAGAAACTAAAATGTAAATCAAGACAGAAAGTGTTGGTGGACCAGGCCAAACATCACTTTCTTAAGAAAGAACAAGAAAAGAATGGGCTGAAGCAGCCAGTCACAAAACAAGGGCTCTGGGGTTTGTTTGTTTTTTGCCTTCCTCTGTAGCCTGGGGCATGGCTCAACTCCAGTGAATTCTCTGTATCATAAAGTCCTTAAATCACGATTTGAGGACTCCAATAACTCAATCATAGGTTAGAGGCTTATTGATGAAGTGGGTGGGTAAGGTTTTGTGGCCTGATTGTGCAGGTGGTCAGACTAAATGGTCATACTGGTCCCTTTTGACCCTAAGGTCTGAGTACTGTCAACTTCTGTTTAAGCTTTCATTTTTTAAATGGTCACATACAGCCCATATGGTGGCCAAGATAACTCTCCAAATGCAACCAAAGACTGAAGTGATCTTTGTGGGCAAAAATTCTACTTTCAAGCACATGCACCCCTGGCCTGGGAAAAGAGCCAGGGCTCGAGCCCTGCAGGTGTAATGCCCCGCCCCAGCTGACCTGGGGTTCTGGCACCAGGACTAAGGGCTCGAGCCCCGTAAGCCCAGCACCAGCAATGTTCCTGCTCTCAAACAATCATGACAATGTCATAGTGAGGCTGCCTAGGAAAGTGTTGAGCACCAGAGAGACAGATTCTGGAGTATTATCGTGGAAGAGGTCCTAAAAAGCAAGAGCAGAGGCAGGAGTAGAAGGATACTTGTATCACAGTGGTAAGCACAATATAAATGCCATAATAGTAGTAGAGAGCCATCCCATTTCATCAGCCAGAAAGAGAAGAGAGTTTATAACATCAGCTAAGCCACACTGTGAAAGAGAGCTCAAGAAAGTTCCAGGGGTACCACCCAGTTATAAATCTAAGCACTGGAAGTAGGGTGTTCTGTTTCTTACCACATTACTGCCCCTACATCTTCAGAGTGGGGATCCCACACTTGTCCCTCATATCACTGAAAAAACCTTGCTTAATATAGATTGCCGGTTGCCCAGTGCTATGCTATGTCCTTCAAGAGCAACCAATTCAGCAAAACTCAAACCTCTGAAAACCAGGAAATACAGAGTTACACTACACACCAAAAATACCCTAACTTTGCAGTCCATGGAGCTAACAATCACTATCAATTGTCTGCTTGCACCCCAGCTGCACGCCCTGTGTTAAGCGTAGCTACATTGAATGACTGAAGAAGATTTGCAGAGCTGTGATTATTATATGAGGCAATCGGGGTGGAGGGCGGGGGTGCCAAGCATCCCAACATGTATCAGTCTTAGCTATGGGAGAGTTGACACTCCTCTATAATCTCAAGGTTGGCCCAGTCAGTCAGTAAGTGTCTGGCAACTTTTTCAAGTCTAAATCTATCCCACTACTGTGATACTTATTGAGGATCAGTCATTTTTTTCTGGGGACATGCAGCTTTGGCTCCTTCAGGAAGCTATAACCCAAGACAAGTGGCAAAGTCTAGACAGATCAAACCCAAATCAGCTAAACAACCCACTGCCAATTCCAATATGAATGATTCAAGCACTGACGGCAAGCCATGGCTCCTGCAACAAAGCACAGAAGATCTGAGCAGTAGCCTTGCCACCACCACTCTTTCACTACTCACACCCATCACAGGGGATCATCTAATAAATGTCTGTGAAAAGCACCACTAGTCCAGCAACCTACCCCACCAGCTCTATTCATATAATCTATGCCCCTCCACTGTTAGAACCTCAGGACAAGGACTGAAACACGGCCCAGGTACCTGGCTGCAGGTATAGCCAGTGCATTTCTAGCTCCAAGTACAGGAGGAACTGGGTCCTTTGAATGCCCAAATGATGGCTGTTCTCCTTAGGCAGATATGTAAAGTTTATAATATGTAAGAATGAAGATAGCAGGGGAACCACTGGTGCTTAGTCCTGTGAGTAACATGAAAGAAGGTGGACTTTTCTTGTGCAATGGGCACGTTTCAAAGTACCGGTAAGTACAATTTAACATTAACTAAACCTACTGCTTGTTAATGCTAGAATTGCTGGCCTTTCCAAATAACTCACTGACTGGTTTAAATGCAAGCTGCATGGCATGGAGCAAAGAATTACCACCATTTGATAGGCTACATCTAAAAAAAAACATCACTTGTTCACTGGGGCTGTGACTAAGACTATCGATTTCTACTGCTGGCACCCTTCTGAGTCTCAGAGAAGCAAAGGACTGACTGTATCTCAAAAGTCTCAATCCTACACATCGGGGATGAGGAACATTAGTGGGGTATTTTGCATAATAGCTACATTTTATACATCTTCTGTTGATAGAGGACATCATTGTCAAAACCAATCCTGCAACACCTTTTAAAAGCACTATGTTCACATTTCTCGTAATTCACTTTTCATTGAAAATATTAAAATTTTATAGCGCATATTTACTTTGCACAAGCACAGACAAGTTTAAAAGACTGCCTATTTATTGGAATATTTAACTTTGGAAATAATCTCTAAAAATGATATTGCAAAAACACATTTTCTCCTCATGAACGTAAAGATTTTATAACCTATTTAAAAACCCAACCAAATCTTACAGGAGTGGGAATGCCAGGTTTAAATATCCTGCTTGTCATCAATTTGTCATACTGTTATGTCAACATATTAGTGTCACATCAACCCAGTTTTCTTGTTTTTCTTACATTTGTTTTAAGAGAGAATGAGACTTTAAATAACTACAAAATAAACACACAGAAGAAACCAAAGTCATTTCTTTGGGCATTATGCTCTTTCAGGTAGACAGAAGGATCCTTAAAATAAGTGGTATCCATTCATTTATATAATTCCTCTAGATTTAAAGATACTAAACAAGTTCCTGTCCAAAGCTGAGTGCCCTTTCCAAGTTTAAAAGTATGTGGGAAGGTTATTAATCAAAGTAGCAACAACTATTCCTATCTTTCTTCACCTATTCCCAATCATATCTCACAAAAGATGAGTATTTGGATACTTAAAATCTATTTATTACAGATCAAATCAGATAAGCAATGGATCGATCTTCTGGATGAATATGCAGCCATGTATCAAAATATCTTCAGCGTATTCACTACTGGAACAAATCCAGGACAGTTTACCAGAGAAAGATAAGAGTTATATATAAAAATAACAGTAACTGTCTGCAAAGTACCAAACATTTACAGTAGTCATGTAAGATCTTAACTGATTTAAACCCTGCACATGACAAATTCCAGAAGCATTTAAATCTGCACACTATATTAATGTAGGTTTTTAAAATAAGCTCTCTTTTCATCTTAGGGTCTTTTATGATTTTCAGTGCCATAAAATACTGGCACCTCAATGCGCCCCAATTCACGATTACAAATTCATACAGCAGACAGCTATTTCAAACCAAAAGCAGACCTAGCACTCTCACTCCATCCTTCCCATTTCAGACAGGGTTGTGTGGGGTTTTTTGGTTGTTGTTTTAAACCACACCTACACCATGCTATTGATACCCATGAACAGCCCTCTGCATAAGTGTAATAAAACACAGGATACCCTTCAACTCCCCCCCCCACACGCATAGTCCTCTGGGCCCCCCCCCCCCCCAAATCCCCATAATATTAGAGCAGGCTATTTGGCATCAGAGGAAAAAAAGCCTCTAGTACTCCATGTCAAGTTTCATGTGGGAACAAGTTTCTGATCTATTTCATAAAATCCTGAAAATAAGAGTGTGTTAAAGGGAAAAAAAACAAAAAAACAGGAACCCTTTACAACTGCACAAGGGAACACACGCAGGAGAGATCTAAGCATGCCCATGCCATCTTACTACAATCATTAGCTGACTGGGTCATTAATGCCTCCACAAGTATACACTGAGGTTTAAAACTGTTTCTGAATACATGTTCCATTAAAAGTCAAAGTGGATTCTTATCACAAGAGAGGAGTCATTGCATTTATATAAAATTAAACAAGAGATTTCACCCACTATAAAACTCTCTCCAGATTTTTGCCAGGGTCCATTTCATGACAACTAGTCAATGCTACCTAAACCCACTTCCAGTGGCAGCTCAAAAAGGAAAAAGTCAGAATCAATCAATTAAAAAAAAAATTCCTTTTTTTAGCTAAAACCAGAGGAAGTTTTATAAACAGCAGATTTGGCTTCCTGTCACCAGAATTTAGCAGTGAATTTTCTCAAGACTGATGAAGGCTTCTGACTCTGCCCTTGCTCGGGGCTCTTGTCAACACCTGGGTTTGCAGCCAAAGCCTCACTGAAGGGGTTGTGGCCCAAGTAAAAGCCTCTGACCCAACAGCACACAGATAAAGCTCCTGCTAACCATCCCCACTTAGATAACACCACTCTGTTCCTCTGACAAAGACCCTGTGTCATTACAAGCCACACTGCCAGGCAGAGGGTGGGGTGCTGGAGAGAGACAGAAAAAGATGCCATCTACCAAAGAGCTGCAATCTCCACTGTCACAGGAACCCCCCCAGAAATAAAAATAAGACACACACTTTACATAACACACACAGCCCTATGCTTTGCTTTCCACCGGAGCCACCCGCATTTGTGGGAAGCTGTGATGAAAACCCCAGCTCTTGCTTCTCCACAACAATCATCGAAACAGCCTAGATGCTGCACCTAGATCCCCAGCCGCTTTCCAGTAAGACAGATCCCTTTCCTCAAGACAGAAGCAACAATGCCAGCCGGGCTAAGGCCCCAAATAAAAAGCCACCCGACAGAGGTGGCCGTAGAAGACAAAGATTTTTTTTTTAACCCAACCAATTTTGTTTCACTCCTTCACCCTCCATCTTCCTTCCCTCTCCACCCCCCCAACTTCACCAGCCAGATCTGTGCATTTACCCCCCCAAGTCATCTCCCCCCAGCATCCTCCACGCTTCATCCCAGCCCCCCTCCTCACTCCCCCCACCCTCCAGCCCCCAGCCCCTCATCCTCACTCCCCCCACCCTCCAGCTCCCCCACGACCCCCCTCTCCAGCCCCCAGCCCCTCATCCTGGCCCCCCACAACCCCCCTCCTCACTCCCCCCACCCTCCAGCCCCTCACAACCACCATCCTCACTCCCCCCACCCTCCAGCTCCCCCACGACCCCCCTCTCCAGCCCCCAGCCCCTCA
>ML682041.1:4302284-4381451 GCA_007922195.1 Podocnemis expansa | reverse complement strand
CTCTCCACACTCCCCCCCAACCTCCAACCCCCCCCAGCTCCCCCACGGCGCGGGCCCACCTCCAGCTCGGTGTCGCCGGGCTCGGCCACCCCGACGATCTCGCTGGGCAGCTCGGCCAGGTCGGTGACCCGGATGAGCCCGTCGTGCAGGAAGATGGTCTCCTCCTTCACCGACAGCCACTGAGCCGAGTCCGCCGCGGCGGCGGCTGCGGCGGCGGCCGCCGGGGACCCCATGGGGCCGGTCCAGCGGCGGGCGAGGCGGGGGCAGGGGAGGCGGGCCCCGCTACGCCGCCATGGCGGGAGGGAAGGAGGGGGAGGCCGGGAGCAGCGCGGCCCGGGCGGGGGGCGTCGGGGGCGAGAGGCCGGGGCGCCGCGGCCGGCTGGGGCTGGCTCCTCAGACACACAGGTGACAGCGCGACGCCATGTTGGGGGCTGCGGCGGGCCCGGCATGCACCGCGCCGGGAACAATACGCCCTCCCCGCGCGCGCCAGGCCCCGCCCCGCCCGCCTCCCGACACGCCCCGCGCCGCGGCGGTTGGGCGCGCGCCGGCTTCCGGCCCCGCCCCCGCCCGCCAACGGCCGTCAGCCCCGCCCCCTGCCCCGCCCCCACCCCCTCAGCGCTCCCTTGGCTCTGGGCCCTGCGGGGCTCCCCCCCCCAGGACTGGAAATTGGGGGTGTTGGGGTGCTCACTGATTTGGTCTAACACTCTTAGTGGCTGGCAACTGGGGGGGGGCTGGGAAATTCAAGGGGGTGTGAGGGAAATCCCTGGCCCCCTCCCCACCTTCCATCTCTTCACCGCCTTCCTAAGGGCCGTCACTGGCGCCTGGCACATGGGGCGCGTGCCCCGAGTCTCGCCGCCAGTGCCCAAGCTGCCCCTGCCTCTCCTGGCCCCGGCCTCGACTGGGGGCCCAAGGCAGCGCCTGCCAATCCAGGCTGGGGATTGAGGCCAAGACGCCCGTGGCAGCACCCGGCCTTGAACCCGGCTAGGTAACAGCAGGAGCCTGTCGGTGGATCGGGTCCAGGGCGCTGGATCCAGGTCTTTCCCCAGGGCAGAGACATTCCTGACCCCGTCCCCGTCCCCAGGGCCGGCTGAAAGGGGTTGTGGCGCCCCAAGCCAAATTTTGATTTGGTGCCACCCCCCCATCTCATTCATGGAGGTTGAAAACGGTTTTCCAAAGTGCCTCAATCTCTAGCGTCTGCCTGCAGAGGGATTTAAAGTGCACTCTGCCTCCGTGACTGAAGCCGCAGGTTGATTAAAAGGGCCTGAGCTGCCAGGAAAGAGTTGAAGAGGTGGGAGCCAGCCTGATCTTCAGGGGTGTTAGGTGGCCCTAAGATCTGTCACCTGAAGCCATGTCTGTCTCCTGCCTCACAGTAGAGCCGGCCCTGCCCATCCCTGTCCCCATCCCCTCCTCGCCCCCACACAGGGCTCCCGGGCCTGTCACCCCGTCGCCACACAGGCACAGACAGCCCCCTGCCCCTTATCTAGTTCATTTAGGGAAACAAGGAAGCCAGGGGCGCTTTGACTGATAGACAGATTAGGGTCCGGTTCTTGCCTACACGCCTCCAAAGGCACCTTCCAAAGCTAGGGCCCTGCCTTGACCTGCCTCGTAAAATACAAGCTGCAGAGTGAAAACCGCCTCCTGCTATGCCCGCTGCCGGATTTAGGCACAAGCCAAGTAAGCCAAATTATCAGGGGCCTCTAAAGATGTCAGAGATAAATAATAAGATTTATCATAATTTAAGTTGATACTACAAATGAGGCATTTGCAAGATGTTTTATTTTGTTTTTCATTGCATCTTGGCCTATATGTCTATGCAAAGAACAGTTGACCGTTTATTTTTTCATTGCTCTTTCTGTTATAATGGAATACACTTTTTCCACTTTATTTTTATGGTATGGGCCTCTGAATCTTGATGTAGCTTAGGGTAGGGGAGTCAAACTCAAATCGCCACGAGCAGGGCCATCATTGGCACCTAGCACAGGGGGCATGTGCCCCGAGTCCCGGCGCCAGTGCCCCAGACGGCTGGCACGCCCCCTGTCTCCCGCAGTCCCTAGTAGCCAGATTATTGGATGAACTTAGCTAAATAGCAGAGTCCACGGCTCCACAAATGGATGTGCAGTGTGTACTCCCCACAAATCACCTTCATGGCCTACTGGCAGCTGCATGCTTCAGTGAGTTGACAAGGGAACCTCACTATTCTCACTGGCAACTCACACTTGGTTCCTTTAAATGACATAATAAAATAAGTATTGTCTAGGCTTCCAGTTTCATTTACCTTAAAATTGTTATAACATGATGAAAATACTTTGGATTTTAAATATTTGGTATCTGGTTTTGTTCATTGTTTAAATGTGCCACTGTGGTGATAAAATAGGTTTAAAAGGAAAGTAATATTTGCTATTTTTATGTGAGCTGAAGTAAACAATGTTTAGTGCTCTGCCTCCTGGCTCTTTAGCAGTCAGTATCTAGTAAATATTATTTGTAGAGCATACTGGTGTCATTAATAATGCTAATTCTCAAGAGAAACTTTTTTTCATGGGAAAGTGCCAAATAAATTGAACCAAGTGTTCAACAAATTGAACAAATACATCCTTGCCAATTTTTGTTCCATTCAAAACACACAGGGTATTGGGAGGGGGTAAATTGGCATTTAACAAGGAAGACAGGACAAAATCAACAAGGAAAGAAAATACTAATACTTTAAAACTTCTCACACACAGTTGCAGTGAGAAAAAAATCTCATTTGTATATAGTAATTATCTTTGGGTAAGGCTGTGCTTGATAACAAAGTATGTTTGAGAAAGGGAAAAAAGATAGCGATCTTAAAAGAAGTGAGAACAGTTTATCATAGTAAACTTTAATAATGAACAATCTTCCTGGCAAACATTTCTTTAATGAAATGTGTATTTGACACAGAGTTAAATATGAGAGGAACTGGCAGATAATACATTTTAATGCTGTAATAAAATTGTTGCATTGCAAAGTAGCGTTTTAGAAGTGTAACCCAGACAGAATGGGGGAAAGCAGGTGTTCAGCAAAAATGGCCCTTTTAAGGAGCAAGGTATTTAAATGCCACCTGTTGGTTAGGAAGGATGCTTGGCAGATGAACAGGTCCCTTAAAATGTGCCTTGAATTTTAAAATCCCTAATGTCCCCAAAGACTTATGATTAAAAAATAGGTAGATTTTAAAAGAATACTATTTGGTGTGGTTTAAAATTCAGTCTTCCTGTAAAACTGGCACAGTGAAATTAAAAAAACAAAAAACAAAAAAAAAAAAAAACCAAAACAAAAAAAACCCTAGAGATTCTCCCAGAACATTCTGTCTTCTGATATAAAACCAGGTATGACAAGGGGAAGGCCCTATTGCTCAAGCCACCGTTATATGGCACTAGGCTTCTTTTCTCTATGAACGTTTATATTAAATTGTTATGTCTTGCTCGAAAGATCTGCAGTAGCTTGGTTGAGGACTGAGGGGGATGTATATTTCAGTTTCTAGGAATCAACTGCAAAAATATTGTTTGGTTAAGTATATGTATGTTACAAGATCTGCACAGTTTTCTTTCTCTTGTGGAGTAAGCAAGGGACTATTTGGCAATGCCACTATGATGCTAAAAAGGTCTGCTTATAGGCAGGCTTTAATATTTGGACATGAATCCAAAGTGAATCTTCCGCTAGAAATATCTGTGGGTTTATATTTGGTGCTTATTTTGCATTAAGCGTAATATCGAATTCTTGGAAAGAAAACAGCACCATATGCTGATCTTCTGTTAACATCATAAGAAATAAGTTTTCTACACTTGCATTTCTCTAATTATTCTTGTAGGCTGGTGGAAATGTTAACTGACATAAGCCTGAAAGCCACTGTGTCACAGACAGGAAAATATTCTTCCAACTACTTGTTCGCACAAGGTAGTCTTTCCATTTTTGTAGGATCATTACCTTTGTTCTTCATAGATATCTTTTGTTCTGTGTGGAAGACATCTAGAATGTTAATCATTGCCGTACCTGTTATCTAAGACCTTATCTTTTAATTCAATTAAGCTAGTGCAATTTTTTGTGTGTAGACCAGCTCTAAATCATGGATTTTAGATTTTTCTTCTTTGATACTTAAGAAATTATGGTAAATCAGTCAAATACATTAAGCGGCTCCCCCCTCCCTGTGCTTTTTGAACCTGAACACCTTTTATACATACTGTACAAGCTTATCTCTCTGCATATCATCTGAAATGGCACAAGATAGGAACTGCTTTGGTTGTCGTTTTAATTTCATGGGAAATTGCAATGTCAAAGTCACATCCATCCTGTCATGCAGAAAATGAGGATTAGCCAATTTCATGATGCCACTTTGACAGGATGTAGAGGCACTGCCTGTCAGAATAGGAAAACAGGATGTTAACTCCCTATCTAATTCTCCTGCAGGTGAAGGGTGGAGTGGTTTGCAGAAATGTCTGTCTGACTCATGTTCGTTTAGATGCTCAAACAACAGGGCTAGTTCTAACAAGCTTTCAAACCTGTACCCAGGGATCCTGGGGGAATATGGGGTGTCCACACCACCAAGGACCAGTTACAGTAGTGATCTACTTAATTTGCTTGCTTTACTGGGTGGGGTTTGAGTATAAGCATTGTGCTGAATGACTGGTATGTGTTACCCCAGAAGCTGGAGCCTTCAGAAAAATCAAGATCTCTCCTGTCCCCCTCTGCTTGTGTCTGCACTGGCATTTTAAGAGAAATGTAGACCTGGCTGAAAATTTTGCAACTGAATGTTTTCCATGGTAAAATGCTAGTTTATCGGGAACTGGAACTTCTCATGAATGGGAAATTCTAACATTATAGAGGGGGAAATTTTTCTGAATCAGAACAGAAAGCCAAAATTTCCTGAAAAGCAAAATTTTGATGAAAAAAATTTAAATTAAATCAAAATGTTTTGGTTCTGACTTTCTTAGATGTTATATTATTTTTTTATTTGATGTAGATTATTTTTGTTTTATTTTATATTGTATTGTATTTAATTTTATATTATAATTTTTCATATAAAAACTGTCCATCTTTGAACTAAAAGTCAATTTGAACCTTGCATTTTAACCTCATCAAAATGCTTTGTTTCTTTTTTCTAATATGAAATTTCAGCTCAGTTGGCACATTAATAGGGAATGTTTTGATTTTGACAAGTAGGCATTTTCTGATGGAAAAACTGTTCAGTTGCAAAATTTTCAACCAGGTTTACATTTTTTCTTCAATTTTTCTACTGCTGTACCACCCCCACTCAAGTCAGCTGCTTGATCAGCAATAACGTGAGCACTATAGTAAATTGGTTGTAATATTTTTTTGTACCACATTGTCAAATCTTGCTCATGGAGTATACATAACTAGTAAAAATAAAATAACACATAAAAATACTCATGTCTGCTGTGTGATAATGGTCCCATTCTTGCTACCACTGGTGGAAGCAAAGGGGTAATAAGAGGGATTTTAAGGAGGATGCCAGTACAGATAAAGACATTTGTCATGGCCTTAACTAGGGAACATCACACGGTTCTCTTCCGTAGAAGAACTCCATGTAGTACCAAGCCCATATACCACTGCTGAATTCTTTGTTGCCTTCTCTGGAGCCATAGTAAATCTAAATCTCATGGCTGAGAACTGAGATTACAAAGCAGGATGGTGTAAGTTTGCATCTCAAAGGAGATCAGTGTTGTGTCTTACAGCTGGGAGGATCTGATGACAGTTGTAGGAACAGGCCCACTTTTGAATTAAACTGAGGAGTTCTTAAAACCAGTTGCCTTGTTATCAGAAGAGGAGACTCCATGAGGGGGTTCGAAAAGCAGGAACAGAGGAGCTGAATAGTTCCATGGCTTTCTTCTTTTCTTGTTGTTGTTTTTTAATTGTGTTGCCTATTTCCTTCCAGCTTGGGAACTCTTAAGTACTATAAAGTTCATGCAATAAATTATTAGTCTTTAAAAGTGCCACCAGACTTCTTGTTTGTTTTACTATAAATAAAAATTCTAGGAGAAACAGCTTGATGAAGGTTGTATTTCCCTCATTGGAGCAGGTTGGCCTTTTGAATGACAAACACTTCAGAACCTGTGTGGATTGTAGTTACTGATTAAAAAAAAATCCATCTTTCGTGGATTGTACTTCCATCTGATATGTGTCAGTGGAATCTGTCACTTTGGGAACATTCCTAGAACTCATCATACCAATCAAGTCTTCTTGAACTACACAGAATTGGATAATTATTGGAATTAAATTAAAAGACAGAATGAGGAAAACATACATAGTCTGGAGTGTTAATATTATTTGTATTTTAGAACAAGGATTTATTTCCAATGCACCTCTAAAAGGTAAGACTGGGAGATGTATGGATTAACCAGTAGGATTCTTCTGTAATTTTGTATTTCCTACATAAGAAGATCCAGCTCATATGTTTGTCTAGTCTCTAGTTTTTATCTCACAGGCATCTCAGCATTTCTTAGTTGCATTGAATAATTCTGATCACTATAACCAAATTCAATGTAATTTCTGTGAAAAAGCTGCTATTCACTGGTAAGAATGTTCAGTTTTCCTTTGTTATTACACAGTAGAATTAATCATGAAATAGAAATGGATGCATCTCGGCTTCTTTATCCTTGTGATCAAATTGCTGTACAAATCTCTATGACATATGCTGATTAGAGTCTTTCATTGTGGGACACAATCCAATAGTACAATAGATTACATGTTTTCAAGGCTATCTGGAATCAGGAAAGTCATAACGTCTAAGGAAGTATTCATGCAATTCAGAGTAACTTAATTTTGTTCATACCTCACAGAAAGGATCAATCACAGACTAAAAGCCTGGAAGGTTTGACACTGAGATGTAAAATACAATCTATTGAAATAAATACAGAAAAGTGAAACCTGAGCATGGCCTGGTAGGTTCAGAGCTGTGATTACTACTGCTACTGTTATCAGCTATGAATTCACACATCCCCTATATGTTATCCCATCCCTTCCACTCTTCCATTCCTTTTTTTTTTTTTTTTTGGGTATTATCCACAGGTTATAGCTTGCCTTTTGGTCAGTAAGCTCTTTGGCGGCAGAATCCGTCTTCTAGTATATGTCTACAGTGTCCAGCAAAATGGAACTTAACCTGTCTATGGTCTTTGGGTACTACTACAATATAAATGTTAAGGAATAAGAACGAAAATACGTTTTTCAAAGAGAGCAGGGGAAAATATTCTAGGTTCCCCTTAAGTGAAACAACAGGGCGCCAGCCACATCCCCATTCCCCTCCCCATGTGACAGATATAAATCAAAACTCAGAGTATAAACCTGTGTATTGTTTCCAAAATGTCAGTTATATTGGATTACCTTTAACAGGTACTTTCTTAAACTACTTTGTGGTGAAAATATGTTTATGATTTACTAAATGAGGCTAGATTTTGCAGGTGAAATTAGTTTTAGGTAAAAATTGACTTAATACAAAAATCTACTCATCCACACTTACCAGGATGAGGATGATGGGAGAAAACACAGCTGCCTATATTTTACTCATCCAAAAATGATTTCTGGGTGAAAGGGAGAGTAGAATTATTGAGGTTGATATATTAAGATTTCCCAGTGATGGGGATTCTGAAATCACCAGCCAAAAAGGGAAGAATTAAAATATAGCTTCAGATAAATGATTTTGGGTGCTTTGTTAAGCTTTTACTTTCATCCTGTCCTTCTGACAAGGTCTTCTGTCAGGTTTTAATTAACCGATTCTCGCAGGATTACTTAGAATTGCAGCACTGCCTTGTTCCCTTAGAAAAATGGAACCATGCTGGTGTAAAGCCTGGTGTCCTCACGTATGTGCTTGACACTTTACTGATGTTCTGCTTTCTGGTGATACATATTTGAATCCTAAACTAAGAAGTGAAAACCACTTTAATGACAACAGAAGTAGTGCAGTGCAAAATAGAATGTGTTAATTTATTTTGATAATGATAATCGAGAGTGGAGTGGGGGGTTGTTTGGTAGTTAGGTGCCCAGTATTTCCAAAGTTGTTGTCCTCTCTGGGTCCCTTTCTTTCCCTCTTGTACTGTTCCTTTCCTTTTCATACAGTCTCAGTGCAATAATGTGGCTGTAAAAGAGGATTGAAAGGTACAGAACTATGATCTGAAGACTAAATCACAGAGAATGTGCCTTCATGGGATGTTAAATGGGGAATAAAGAAACAAACAAAGGGCTGCCAGAACATGCTTATTGGGGTTTTATTGCAAAACAACATAAATGATGAGCTCTGTAACAGAGACAAACTGGCCATATTTCTGCATGTTTTAGTCTTTTGTTAGGCTTACTGTGAGTCACCTGTTTTTTCCCTTGTTCCTTACAGCCAGATGGCATGTGGTAATGCAGTCCAAATAATTCATCATACCACAGTCATGTGGCATAATGGCATCCAGTCTAGTCTGTGGTGGATTCCATGCCTTGCCATTTAGGACAGGTCATACTAATAAAATGTTGTAGAGTTGGAGCTGTAAACAGTGTAGAATAATCAAATACTAAAAAGTCCCCCCCCCTTTTTTTTTAAAGTATATAGCAGTTTCTCTTTAAAAAGTGGAATTTTGTGATTGGTGTACCAGAAAAAGCCATGAAGAACAGTTAATTGTCCTTCAACTAAAAGAACTGAATGCAGTGATCAATCAACCAACAAGCCATCGCAATGCCTTCTCTGTTAGTTATTCAAACCCAGATGTCAATGTTTGAAGGACTGTACCAGCATCACCTCCATCATTAGTCTATTTGTATAGAAAGTAGTATTGCCTCACTTCAGCATTTGACATACAATATAGAGAGCATAATACATGTATTGTGTCCATTCCTGTGCTTCCAGGTTGTTGTGACACAAATTGTGCACAACAAGCACATGTGAGAGATTTTGCAGTTTGCGCAGGCTTACACTGTATGCCCATCAGAAGGCATGGTAAGTTGCAGCACAGGTTTAACATGAAGAATGACAATCCAGTAACTATTTTTATAGTTGTTCAAGAGACAGCTTTATTTCCTGTGTTACATTGTTTGGGTCAGTCCTCTCAGTCTCATGTAGATAGCAAGCCACCTCTCATGTACTGGATGAACTAAATCCACACCACATTCCATCTGATTGCATTTCACCCCTTTTCGACCCAGATGGTGAATGAAAATTTGGGGTCTAGTGGATTGTTTTTGTTAGAAGAAAATTATGATGGAGTTAAGTGAGTTAAATGAGGGAGTTAAATGATAATGGAGTTAAATTTCTTTGATACAATTCTGTTTGTTTAAAAAAGAATATTGTACAAAGTCTTGTTCCCCAACCGCAGACAATAACAAGCGGAAGAAAGTGTCTTTTCTCACCATTCCAAACCTCTTTCAGGCAGCATTCTGTCTGAAACACCCCCTCCCTTGGCTTTTTCTCAGGGACACATCCCCAGTGGTTGTTCTGCTGTTTCTGTGTCTTTCTGTTCTTTCTCTCTCTGTTTCTGTGGTGGTTCTCTCACACATGGACATATGGCTCCAAAACCAATCAATCCCCAAACAGTGTGTTTTCAAAATCAATTTCCAGAGAAACCTTTTGGGCCAAATTCCTCTTCTAATTAAGCCTTGCCATGTGCCTGTTTTGTGGGCTAGTTCTAATTGTTTCACATATATAGTGTAAGGTAGTTCAATTATTTCTTAATTGTAGCCAAAATGAATGGAGCTGATTATGCCCACCAGCTTCAGCAGAGCGTTGCCCTGCAGCATTACAGTATGCTTACATTAATAATGTTGAATGTTGATCCTTTGCTACAGAATGACAGAGGCAAGGATGTTTGCTGTTGGTTACATTACCCTTTCAAGGAACTAATATTATATTGTCTAGAAAACCAACCCCACCCCTTTTATGTACCAACGTAAGGACATGAACCTGTTGCATATGACTATTTTTGTACCTTTTATCTTGTTTTTATTCCTTGTGAAAATGAGCATTTTTAACACTGGGATGCCAAATAAAATACTTTTTAATATCTGAAAACTTTAATTTTAAAAACAATTACATTTTAAATGGCCCTGTCAAGTAAACTAAACAAAAACTTGATATCTGAAAATATGTTTCCCTTCTATTTTTATCTAATCTTTTCATATAAATGAAATGGAATGAGCAGTAAACTGGGATTGGCCCCTAGAACTAGTTCTGTTCCATGCACAGCCACTGCCTTGCTATGTGGGATTGTGCAAGTCCATTAACCTTTGTGACCCAATTTCCTAGTGGGGAAAACAGCAATTTTTACTTCAGCTGGGTGTTGTGAATCTGGTTTAATTAGCATTTGTCATCTGTGAGACTGAAGGTGCAGGCAAATTACAATTATTAGTGCATTCCTTAGGCAAAGAATCATACTGAGTCCAGGCCCTCTAGTTGTGAGAAAAAGTTGAGGCCTAAAGCTCCATCAGAGATTATCAGTCTCTCAGTGGACTGTTCATGACTTTTCTTTATAACTAAAAATATAGACAGCATTCTGCAAAACTGTAATTGGTAGCTCTGCATTGTAAATTGATCTCAAATACAAAAGATTACAAAAGCTTTAAGTTCTCACACCCATTAACTATCATTCTTCAAAATCCTTCTTGTCACGTTTATTTTTTCTAGTATTAAATACAGATATTCAGACAAATACTCTTGCAATAAAGAGGAGACATAAAAGTGCAAAATTTGGCTTTCAGTGATACCCATACAAATAGTTCTAGTTCTTTTCCTATTTGCTTTTAGGCATTCGCCTGATGCTTCTCCTTCTAGAATCTAAACATGTCACAGATAAGAATGAATTTAGCCTCACAAAACATCTGTGAAGTAAAAAATGATTCTCTCTGTGTTATAGGTGAATGAACTGAGGAACATTGAGGCTACGTCACTTTTCCAAGGTAAGTGGCAAAGCTAGGGAAAGAATCGAGATCTTCTTACTCCAAGTTCTTTTTCAGTCACCCTCCATGAACAAAGTTCTGACGCTGGAGTCACTGGGTTTGCACAGCAATAATGGAAGGAGGAATTGGTCAACTAAGGGTAAATCCTTTGTAACACTTAGATAATATAGAGGAACTCCAGTTATAGAAATACCCATCTGTCTAAGGTAGTTATATAAAATGCCCTTCATTTTTGTATCCAAGCACCAAACAAAATTGTGAACAACTTTAACAGTTTAGAGATTAAAAATAATTTATTCTCTTGGTTCCCCCACATTTGTGAATGTTGGTATTAAGAGATTTAAAAAAAAAATTCTTCCTTAGCGTATCATTCCCAGGGAAGGGTACCACTGAAAAGGTGTTTCTGACACTCACACTAACAGTCTCATGTCTTTTGGTTGGGGTTCCAGAGTTTGGGACTTGGCAGTAAAAACACTGCTCCTAGCTCCTGGCAGTCTAAACAAGCCTCTCTGGGTTGATTTTGTGTATTGCAATGGAAGGGTCACTATAAATAGGCAGTTTATGAGTATGCTAAACCTCACTCTTTGTGCACCAGTGTTTTCAATCGTGTTCTGACGTGAAGGGGGGAGGCCGGTGCAGCTCAGGGAGCGCAAGTATGAAGTGTTCACTCCAGCCTTTGTTTACGAGTTGTCTTCAGCAAAGAAATGACTTTTTGTTGCTGTTAATTCACATTCTCCCCATCACTCAGATGTATAGGGCAAGGCACGAGTGAGCTTACCTGACTGCTTACTCAGTGTCCCCAGTGACAGCTATGAATTATGCGCCAACTTCATCACTGTTGTGGAGGGTATGTTCTTAGCACTTTTAGCATGTTTTGTCTTCAACAACACCCTATAAGGGTATTTATTAACAATTTCTGCAGTGTTCTCTAGTAAAAATTAGGCTGTGTGCATATATAATCCAGCTGCCATTGAAGCCAATGAAACAGTTGAGTTCAGTGAGGGCAGGATAAGGAGCAAGGGTCACATTTTTAACGGTATTTAGGTGCATAGAGATAGACACATGTTGGGATTTTCAGAAGCACGTTGGCACCTAACTCCGATGGATATGAGCTTGTCCCTGCTACTACTAATTTTAAATATTGTGGAAGCCGCATTATTCTAGTGTGGTATCCCTGATCAGAATGGACAGGGATATTTATTTTATTTTGTCTGAGAACTGTATTAACCAAATGCTTCTATAGGTAGGCTGTACTTTGGGGGGTGTGGGGAATGACTGACTTCTTTGGTCAAGTAACCCTTGGTTGCAATAACCACTTTGAAATATGGTGGCGGATGTCACAGTTTTGATTCCAGAAAGAACAGAGCCTTAGTGGAATCGTTTGGCTAGTCAACTGTCCATTTTCCTTTCTTTGGTTCAGCGGGGAAAAAATGGAAAAATATAGTTGTAGTTCAGCAGGATCTCTTCCTCTAGAGATCATGCTTATAATAAGAAAGTAAATACCAGTAGTTAACATAAGCAAAAAAGGAAATGGAACTGTGTACACCTTGGTTCAGGCCAGGACTATGATCCTGATGTGGACCCTAATCATCCCAAAACCATTTCTCCTCTCAGTGTTCCAGCTAGCCATTCTTAGAAACATTCCTCTGAGCGTCTAAGCCAGGAGTGTGGTAGTTCCCCATCACTGTGTCAGTCCGGTTGTCAGGTCAGTATAACAGTGAGAACAAAGCACTAGTTTGAATGCTTTTTTGTTGGTCTGTAATTTAAATTTTTATTCTGAGAAATATGGATTTTCTTTCATTATTATTGATGATTGCATTTGAAATCAGTGCAGTGTAAACTCTAGTCAGGACATAGATGCTGCCAGCTGTGGATATATGGTCCATCATGTGCAGAGTGTGTGAAATCATTTCAGTTGACAAATATTAAAACTGAAGTGACTGGGAGTAAAACAGCCATTGAAAACTTATTAAAGAACAAGCCCTAGTGGCAGTGAATTGATAAAAGGAAGTGTGTTGGCCAGAGTCTTTTTACTCTCTCTCTCTGACTGATCTGGCATAGGAGAACTTGGAAAAACCAAACGAGCAGATAAAAAAATCATCATTCCTGCTGTAGGGCAAACTTGTTGTGTTAAGTTGCACATGTAGCCATCATAGACCAACCCTCCCTGGTGATTCAGTCAAGACAAGTTTTCATTACAAGTGATGGGGCAGTCCCACTTTGCCCAGTTAGTGACTTCCTGACCAATATAAAAGGACAAATCAGAATTATTATCAGTCAGTTTCTCTGAAAAAACACACCTCTCTTCAGCAGCATAAACAATTTGAGCTGTGGAGTGCCTGGGCTGCTATGCAATAGGAGGATCTGAAGAAACCAGATTAACAAATAAGAAGCTATCTTTCTCCAGTCTCCTTCAACTCCTGCACAGATCAGTGGGAACTCAAGCTGCACCTTGCATACAAAATAGACGTGGGTTAACAATTAAAATGGCAAACCTAAACGACCATGACATCCATTGTAAACTGCTACTTCAGTTCTATAGTAACAGGAGAAAGTGTATAATGGTCTGCCCTTTACAACTCTAAAGGATAAAAGCTGGTCTCTTGGAACAAGATGCAGATTCCAGGCTGTAACAGAATGGACCTTGGCTGAGGTTTCTGATAGTTTCAAAAGTCTTTGTGACTGAGATCCTCTATATGAGCCACTAAGTCCTACTTACCAGTTTCTTGAAAAACTCAGAATGCCTGTGTCCATCCCTTCAACAGTGCACTATACTCTGCTAATTACATTGCATTTTATTATGAAGCTAAAGCACAGAACATATTTGATGCTAATGTTTTCCTGTGTTTGAATCTGTAACTAATTTTGGTCTTGAATATCTTCAGCACTTTTGATTGGAGTCCTAGGGCTTTAGAATTTCTATAGTTTCTTTGGTGGATGAGGCTTTTTGTATAAAGCAGTGGCTCATTTAGACAGGGCAGTAGAATAGTTAACATATTCAGAATCGGGAGAACCCAAAAAAAGCTCTTTAGCTGACAGAAGTAACGTGCAGGCGGTGGTAGCTGTGAGTTTATTATTTAGCTTTTAAAGATCCTTCCAAAGATTCAAATGATTTCTCTGGCAGTAATTCGGAGGGTGTTTTTATTTTCTCTTTTTTCTATTCCTGGGTGTCTCAAAAGAACATCAAACATTAAAACCATTTCTCATGAGCTTTAAAATGACAGATTAAAATAGATTATGGTGAAGTTGGGTTTGCTGTACTCCCTTGTTAGAGATGAAGGTAGCTACAGTCTGTTCCATAGAAGGAGGGGACCTGTGCAAAGATCTAAGAATGGATTAAGAACCAGGACCTCCTGCGTTTGGTCTCTAATACTTTCTGTTGCTTGAAGTGTCACGTATCCTCTCTTCTTCTATTGTACCATCTAGTAACTGGGATAAAAGTCCAGCTGTCCCCCAGAGGATGTTAGAATTACTAAAGCGATGTGCTAAGTATTACCACACACATTAGACCCTTAGGTACAATAGTGATGGTTGATTTAGAACTTCTTAAGAAATTAGGTATGTATGGTCCTGAGCTGAGAAAGGGGTGCTATATGAGTGAGTTACAGCAATTTTTCCTCATATCAAACATTCTTGGGGGGAGGGGGGACACACTAAAACAAAAGTGCTCCTATCATATCCCAGATATTTCCTTAGAATTTATCAATGCACGCCATGAGCAACAGATTCTTAATTTGGAGACATTAGAGGAACATGCAGTATTTCTGGATGTTATGGAATCCGAACAGTGCTTGCACCTGATTTTTCTTACAAGCACTTAGTAGAGGGAGACTTCTTTTCCTTTTTTTTTGAATTTTTTCTACGGGTATAGATTTGAGGCACACTGAAGATCTTCCACAATAATGACCATATGCTTCCTTTTACTGTTTGCACATAATTCAGGAATTCTGTCTGAATGACTGAGGACGCCACCTGTTCTCAAAGCAGTAAGAGTTACCTGGCTTAGTTTGTGATTGGTAATTATATTTAAGAGAGATTTTATTTTAACAGTGAATAGGGTTGTGGCTTTTTCCACAGTCTCATCAACTATTGTCATATGACCTTCCCTCAGCTAGCTTTTAAGAAAATACTAAATATATGCTCCCCAACTGCCCACTTGCCTTGATCAATCACTGACAAAGAGTACATCTAGTACACTATGATTTTGAGAGCAAAGGAGACAAAATTGTATATTGAGGCTTTAAAGCAGTGGTTTTCAACCTTTTTTCATTTGCAGGCCCCTAAAAAATTTCACATGGTGATACAGACCCCTCTGGAAATTTTATAGTTTGCAGGCCCCTATGAGTGCATGGATCAGAGACTGAAAATCACTGCTCTAGAGCTATTGTAAAATAATTATAACATTTGATATTTTTATGAGACATCAGGAACAGATAACACACAGGTCAACAGCATGGCAGGACCTGAAATGTTTATGGACTCCATATGCTTCAGGGGAGTTGAAAACTCTCCCTGCTGTAGAATGTCCATTATAAACATGATCAGAAGTCATACTGACTGAGTTTGATGGCAATAGTAATCAAAGAAAATTAAGTGGTGACATTGATGCAACAGGAATTTCTGAAGGAGGTATTTGAAAGTGAATGTTTTCTTCTGTAATTGGGCAGATTAGTTGCAAACCTGTGTACACAGTTGTGATTTTTGAGAGAAAAGAACTATTTGTTATGCCTAATGCCACCATATTCCAGAGATTTCTGTGCAACTTGAGATGGAGACATGGAACCAGTCAGGGTTGATTTTTTTTTCATGTTAAAGCAATTTTTTTTTCATCTTAATGGACCAAAAATTGAGCCTCCCCATTTGATCTCCTTAGGTACATATGATGTGCCTATCTTCACAGGAACCCAGAACTTGAGGTATTTGTGTAATAATATATCAGGATACAAAATTAACTCAGTTACGCTGTTACCCTTACAAATAGGGCCCTCCTTGCTCAGGCTAATGAAGCAATATTCTATACTGGGGGCAGGGAGGAGAAGGCACAGGATTTTGGAAAAGCTGGTCTGTTAAGGATTTGATCAGGATACATGGCTACCTGGGCAGTTTCTCTCTACTTAATTTGCAGTGGATAGGCAATCCTGTTTTAAATTGTGACTCACTGTACCATGTACAACCTTATAATGTGATTTGTGTTATCATTCATGCTCACCCTTATAGCATATGTATTGTCTAAAATATGTTATTTAAGGTGTTTTTGGAATGCTCATGACATACTGAACATTATTGTTATGGCAGTATGTTTCCTGCAATGTCATACACATGTACAGATATGAAACTACTATGCCATATCCCCAAATGTATGCCTTACATGGCTTGAATATATGCAAACACAAAACTATCATTCCATGCCCAGAAGAGGCTTGCATACAGGAACAACGGACTGGCCTAAGCACCCGTGAGAACTTTGGATCAACTGGAAGAAATCATGCCTGTTGCTGGACATGGACGATCACCTGACCGAGGGGGTTGAGAAAACTTGTTAAAAGAAAGGAGCAACTTTGTCTCAGAGTGCTCCACTGGAACTGATCTAAGCAACATCAAGGACAGGCAGCTACCCCAGGGTGTGGGAGTGGGGCATGGTTGCTAGAAGCATTATAGCCAGGGGTGGGTAAGCTAACATCACAGACTGAAAAGCTATTGTAATGTTAATCTTAATTTCTTTTAGTTAATTGTGACCAACTCCTTAATGCATTATTGATCTCTTGGTTTATATTAATCTGACTTAAAACCTTGCTGCAGTCAGACTTCTCCCTCTAAAACAGTGCATGAGGATTGTGTGTGTGTGAAGACTTCCCTTGGAGTGGCAGAGCTGGTGCATGTCAATTTATTTGCTAAATTGACAGATGAATGTAAACAAGCTTGGAAGATGTAGCATACCATGCTGAACCCTGCAAGTGGTTGTTCCCTAGTCTTGGGGGTGGTTGCTGAATGTCCAATCCATGAGTGGCTGGCCAGAGGCATTTCTTCACTCAGCCAGGGAGTAACTACTTGCAGAAGGCTGGGTGGGGGCTGACTGAGTGGTTCACAGAGTTAAGTCAGGGCCCAGGAGTGAGGAATTGGGGTGACACAGCTGTATACCAGTTCAGATTGCAGGGGGGAACCCCACAAATACATAGCACAGTTACAGCCTGCAGCAAACGGATATTTGTTTTGAGATTTCTATAGCAATTGGTGGATGAAACAGGTGCATCATCCAAATGTTCATTAACCAAAACGTCCAGTAAGCTTTAAGATGCTGGTGAATTAGGAAGGGACCCTGATTATTTAGTTAAGATACCTGAAGCCTTGGTCAAGGACTTGCCTACACTGGGAGGTTTACAACTATAGAGGGTCTGTAATACAGTTACAAGTCAGTCATGGGTTCCATGAGTTCTGGAGCAGTGGCCAGCTTCACTAGGACTGGAACAGAACCTGGCACTCATCCAAGGGTCTCCAGGCCAGCCACCACTTCAGCCCTCCACATTGGTCAAGTCAGCTCTCCCAGGTGTGGAGTGGCAGCAAAGCTGGTACTGGTCAGTGTGTGGCAATATTCTTCTCTACAGTAGTTTTAGTGCATCAGGGACAGATCACAGGCTTCCATGAATTCTTGCTTATTGCCCCAACACTTCTGACTTGCTAAAATCAAACCATTCATTTATCATACCTGCACTAAAATATGTTCCTTAGTGTAGAGATGGCACCTCCCTCTAGGCTAATGAAGGTTCGGTATTGACTAGCGCAGGAGTGTCACTTATTCTGGGAGAGCTGAAAACCAGGTCTTGACAGAGGGCTGGCGCACAAGTTAGGGTGACATCAAGCCTTTCTAAGCCATAATGGAACAGGGCCTAGGAGCTCTGATCACAGGGGCTAGGGCCACTCTACTAAGCACTGTAGAAACATCCCCTCCTCAGGGTAGAATATGACCATCTTGTAACTAAGCTATTTGTTCACTTACTATTACTGCATTCAACTTGTCTCATTTTTAGACACCCCCCCCATTATTTCTGCTTCCTCCATCCTTTCCTAGGGTGAGTTCACATTCTGTCCACTAAAATGATCAGCAATGATGAAATAGTAGAATGTTGCATTGCAGAAATAATATCACATGTAACTCAAGGCAAGCAACAATGTGGGCTGCTTTTTTGTTTTTAAAATTTACTAAACTTTTGCAGGATCTGAATGTCATGAAGGTACTAAAAATACATTGAGTGGGCTGTCAGTCGCATCTGTGGCCCAGAAATTTGTCAGCAGTAAACTATAGTGTGTTTACTGTTTTACCTGCAAATATTTAGAGCCCCACCAACATTGGAGGTGTCAGTGAGCAAGACCTGCCTATTGGTCCAATGCCACAAGTGTCCAAGCACTTAAGTATGTGCATAACCTGAGTAGTCCCATTGACTTGTGAGACTACTACTACCATGCTTAAGTGGTTTGTTGGATCAGAACCAGACTGCTCATGACTCTGCAGGATCAAGCTTTTGTGTGTGAGCAACTAGTAGAGGGTTAGGTGTTTGTCAAACACCCTAGCAAGTCTGTCAGAGCCAAAAGACAACCTCCCCCCACATCACAGGTACGGAAATTACCATGGAAAGCAAATATGCCAAGAGGCATAAACATGTGAACATTAAAGGCAGTAGCTCTGGATCAGTTCCTCTCAAGAAAGACATTAACCCACTAAGGGCAAGACATGGAACATAGAGGAGCACTGTGCAAAAACCCTGAAAAAGTTTACCCCTCTATCACTAGTTCTAGTTAGAAGCCATAAGGTGCCTGTATGATATTCTTCCCAACCAGTGTGATCACGAAGCATAGCATAGCAGCCCCAACATTTGCATTTTAAAATTGGACTAACGGCATTTCTGAAATCTGTCAGTCTCTCATGTCATGTGAGATGCCCCATCCATTCAAAACATTGAACCACATTCCTCAAAATAGCACTCAGAACTACCAGCAGTTTTCTACTTCAATCCAAAGCTCGTGTGCAGATCTGCACATGACATGACAAAGTTAAAGAGAAGTGGAATCACAGAAACCTCAGGTTTTTCCAATTTTAATGTGGCGTTTTCAGAAGATTTAGAACACCAATTTGTGAGGATAAACTCCATTGGAGAGCGCGAATGCAGAGCGCAGGTAGCCACGAAGCTGAGGCACCTTCTTGATTATCGGCAGGATTTGAGAGTCCACAGTCTTCTGATCTGCCTTACGCTGTTCTGTTATCTCGTATTTCTAAAAAACAAAATTAAGAGTTAAAATTCTTTAGACAGTTGGCCATCCTTACAGAGGTAAGAAAATTCCAAGCAGAGGCTGGCTTCTTGCTATACCAAGAGCTTTCTATATGTAACCTTCTCAACATTCACTTGGAACTGTCCTTTCCAAAGAACTGAAAAAAATATCCTTTTGGGGTCACAGGACTCAAGTCATCTACAGGAGGTATTTCAGATAGTTTTAGTTTACACAGCTGACAAGTATACATTTAAAGGGGTAGGAATAGACTAGCTAAAAGAACTGTTGCTAAATTTAATCAACTCATGCTAGGGCACAAGTGAAGCCCCTAAAAAAAAAAAAAATCCATAATACATGGAACCCTTATGGACAAGAAACCCTGGAAGGTGCATTGACTCTTCCGGAATATTTTATGATTCAGCGTACAGTACCAGACTTGATTCCATGAACAAAGATGCTGCTTGTTAAAGAAGCTGTGTTCAAGCACCTCCTCCCTACTGAATTATTTTGAGAACAGAACATTTTCACATTTTCCCCCCCAGCATTAGACACACAAAGTGGGTGACATAATATCTGAAGAGTTTTGTAGTTCAAAAGCTTGCCTCTTTCAAACAGAAGTTGGTCCAATAGAGCATATTACCTCATATACTTTTATCTCTAATATTTTATGATCAACACAGACACACCCCCTTTCCCAATTGTCATAGGCATGCATTTTAGTGGACTTGACAATTATTTCTTTTGAAGTATTTTTACAAATTTGTTTCATGGAAAACCATCCCTCCCCTTCCACTCCAGCTACAAAGATGGGAAAGAATTTGCAAAAAGGAAAAAAACCAAAAACTTATTTTAGCCTTACTTCTTTCTCAGTATCAAAGATCTCGCCTTCTTGATGTTTGGGCTTACGCAGCCTCTTCTTCTTAAAGTACGCATCAGTGAGATGCTTTGGGAGTTTCACCCCAGAGATATCAATCTTGGTAGAGGTGGCGATAACGAATTTCTGGTGAGTCCTGCGCAAAGGGACACGATTGATGGCCAAAGGACCTGGTGGCACAGAAAAATATCTAGAATGAGTTGCAGTGTCAATTTACTACTGGAGAAACAGCACTCCCTTTCTAGTTTGTGTCTTTTGCTACCCTCAAAGGAAGGTCAATTTTCCACTAAGAGGACTCATTTAAAATGATTGTTCTTGGAGCAAGAAGAAAGTTGGCTTCACTTACACGAATATTCAGTCTAAAAGTTAAGGAGACTCCTTTCCCCACATTTCTGATGATGCTAAGAGTTTCCTTGTGTTGTCAGTATTGCCACATATTAAAACAGTGATACTTTTCCTAAGAGTTAACATTAAAGAACATGTTTTTAATAAACTAACTCCTCAAGATTTAACTGAAACTTATTGGTAGTGCTAAGGAGGTGCCCTCTTTTGCTGAAGGAAGGACATTTCACTCCTTTCTCAGATTTCACGTGCCATCCAGTGTTTTTAACATTGCAGGACTGAATGATATTCAGAAGTCAGAAGAATCACATTAGTGATACCTCAGGCTAGTCAGAAAGAGTTCTATTTACACAGAAGAGAGCTGGTGTTCATTAGGGAAGTACACCACAAACTGTGGTAGAATCTGAAGACTGGCTGCTGCCTGTACAGATATGCAATGAATTCAACAGGAACTAAACACAGACTTGAGTGAAAAAAAGTTTCTTACCTGTTACTAACAACAGGCCACTAGCAAGCTGCTTCAGGAAGACCACACGCTGAAAGCCAAACCAAATAGCACATTAGTTTCAGAGAACAATGCTAAATGTAGTTTGATGTCTGGAAAAAGCATTGGCAGCTGATTTTTGTATAAAGGTTATAAAGCAGAAGGGAAGCTTTAGCCAGAAAGGCAGAACAGCAGTACCTAAACCTCTTTATCATAGGACCCATTCCTAATGGCTGAGGAAACCAAACTAGAAACCCAAGTAGCTGCACTAAATTTAACTGCGACTTGGGCAACCTGATCCTGGAAAGCATCACAGAAGAATTTGCAACATTCTAATATGGATTTTGCTATTCTGATACTGGAAGTACTCTTTTTTTATTTTTCCTTTTACAATACTTGATTCAGAACAGATAATACTTATTGTGTTTTGCAGAGCTACAAAGCTCTGACTTAGTGTCACCTCTCCTCACCAAAGAAGGTGCAAGGTAGATCTACACTGCAGTTAGATGCCCACAGCTGGTGTGTGCTTGCTGACTTGGGCTAAAGGGCTGTTTAGCTGCTTTTAAAAAGGGATAGCCGTGTTAGTCTAGTCCAGTGAAAAAACAACAAGGAGTTGTGTGGCACTTTAACAGATTTATTTTTTGCACGAGCTTTCGTGGGAGAAGATCCCACTTCCTCAGATGCTTCGAAGATGGGTGAACTTACAGAAAGGAATGAAACTAAATGCAAGGGGGTGTAAAACATAGGATCAGGTCATAAATTAACAGCAAATGACCTGATCCTATGTTTTAAACCCCCTTGCATTTAGTTTCATTCCTTTCTGTAAGTTCACCCATCTTCGAAGCATCTGAGGAAGTGGGATCTTCTCCCACGAAAGCTCGTGCAAAAAATAAATCTGTTAGTCTTAAAGTGCCACACAACTCCTTGTTGTTTAGTTGCTGTATGCACATTCAGGCTCAGCTTCTACAACCCTCCACCCACCTTGCAGGGTCTCACAGCCTGAGCACCTGCCTGAGCCAAATATGTACACTGCTATTAAAGAGCTCCTTTGCTTGAGCCCTGCATGTCTAACTGCAGAGTAGAATACTCTAAGACCAGCAAGAATTAGGTTGACATATGACTTGGCATACTTCACAGCATGGAAAGTTTTCAGCTTTCCCTAGATAATTGGATTGGGTAGTCATTTTTCCCAGTTACATCTAATAGGATAGCTTAAAATGCCCTACCATTGCCCCACTAAAACCGTATGGGATAACTGCATTAGACAAGCATGGATACAAAGAGTGAAGCAGATTTGCAAGCCTCGTTCCAAAGGCAGAAGAAGAGTGCAACTATGTAGTTATTTAAAATTAGTAGCTCTAACAGGTAAGAAAAAGCATGTTGTTAGCCTGGATGGGCCCTGAAGGGTTTGAGCCTGCCAAATGACCAACCCAACGAACATTTTGAAGAGCAGATGTAGGATGCATAAAAGAGACATTTCTCTTCTACCTTGCCTCTATGGCGTCCAGTAAGAATGATCAGAATAGTTCCTGGAATAATAGAATCCCGCAGTTTTCTCTTGTGCTGGCAGAATGGCTTTTTACCATGACTCAAGAGCTTGCGAGGAACATCTTCAGTTGGATAATATCGAGGCTAGAGAAAAAAAAACAGTAAAATGTTAACCAAAATGGCACTTTTTCTATTCTAGCCAAAACAGTTTAGTTGCTTTTGAAACTTTTCTTTTTGGTGGATGCAACACCTCTTCTCTCATGGGAAGATTATCTTTCCTGAAAGACCAGTGCCCATTCTATTACCCTTTAGTTTTTTTTTGTTTTGTTTTGTTTTTTGTTAATTTGTTTCTCTGTTGCGCACAGGTTTCTCTTTGAAGTAGGCTAGCATTTTATGGAAATGGACACTTCTGAATGAACATTAGATAAGTGGACAACTTCCAAAGGGGTAACTGTGTTAGACTAGTTCAGCAAAGCAAACAAAGAGGCTGGTGGCACTTCTGAAGACAAACTTATTTATTGCAAGAGCTTTTGTGGGAGAAAATCCCATTTTGTTAGATGCTTTGAAGTGGGATTTTCTCCCACAAAAGGTCATGTGATAAATAAATTTGTTAGTCTTTAAAAGTGCCACAGGACTCCTTGTTTATTAGGTATGTGGTGTTGCATTTTCGTCAGTAGCTAATCGGTTACACAGTATAGAAAAAATAAGTAAACATAGTCACATATTTATAACTCACTAAATGTGAGATGCCAGAGATCTACCATGCTTTTCATTTGCAGGCCCATGCCCATTCAAACCAGCAATCTAGTGTATTATGAATCCCAGTGGGGTAGCCTTGTTAATCTAGGTCAACAAAACAAACAAGGAATCCCGTTGTTCTTTAAATGTGTCACGGGACTCCTTTTTTGTTTGTCAAGAAGGGTGTCGGTATTCCCATGGGAATTACCTTATATTGTGCGCAGAAGCGTTATGTCAACAGCAATTAACCCAGTAATATTACATCCAAAAGCTAACTGTACACATTCTCCAGCCCAGGCCGTGTCTATTCTATCCTATAGTTTGGACTACAGGGTGTCAACAGCAATGTACGCCTAAGTGCTGGATTTTAGCTCCCCCATGTGAGCACTGTGGGCATAAACCCAAGAGAGGTTCCTAGTCTGCCTAGAACAGCTGCTGGGCCACCCCTCTGGAACTCGTCCTCAGCATTAACTGTACTAACATCTTAAGCCGCAGTGAACGTAAATATATGATGTGCATCTCTCTTTAAAAGCAGGACACTTACCTTCCTTCCCCAAAGCCCCCCCAACATATTACTGGGTCATTACATTAAGTGCGAGTACCTATGAAACAATTTAACAGTCAGGCAACCTCTGGATATTGAACTGTCTTATAATGCAGGACTACATCAAAAGCAGCACTCTACCTACAGAGGATTTTCATCAGAAAATAGGAAGCACATTCCCTTCTCATGTACATCAGTGCAACTTTGTAGCTCAGTGTTTGGCAGGAGGAAAAGTCTGCTACTGCAATTTAAATTTTGTTGCTAAGTTACACTTACCATTTTACGAACTTTTACCACTCGGTTGCCTCCATTCTTATCTCCCCCAACTGGTTTTGTTAGGGTAGCAGGTGCTTTCTCTCTCTTTTTCTTCTCTATCTACAGACAAACCAAAAAAGACAAATTTCAAACAAGTTAACTGGTGAGAGAAAATGTAATTAGCCAAACGTGAAGAGTATTATTCTTATTCTCTTTATACCTTTGTTTCTGGAGCCTCATACTTGCGCTTGTACATGGCTTTTCTGGCATACATCGCTGATCGGGAATATCTCCCAATTCCTCGGGCCAGCACTGGGTTACGGCTTGCATGGTGTTTCCTAGGCTTCTTTGCCTTCTTTTCACCTGCCTTCTTCTCGCCTGCCATCTATCAAATGCCAAGATTAAGTATTAGCAACAGCTCACGTTAAAGACATTGCATAGGGACAAAAACGTATTGGCTGCAAAGAAGAAAAGCAAATTACATTTCAGAGATTTAAAATAAAACATCTGGACAGATACTTCAGACACACCTAGAGCAGTCTTCAGACCATTAGGGTATGTTGAAGATACCATCTTTTTTGCATCAAAGCCACCAAAAGATACAGAGATTACTGCCTGCAATGCGTCTAGGCTAGTCGCCTATTCAGAGGCATCAAGACGTGCAAAAGTACTCATCCAGCCATCCCAGCGGGAACGTGGCAGCTCAACAGCCGGCTTCCCGGGCTCCAGACACAGCCACATGGTGACTGGGGGGGTTTCACCCGCCGCACCCTTACACCCGGCCCGGACACACTCTCCAGCCTGCTCCAGACTCAGCCAGGTTTTCCCCAGGGGTGTGGAGCGGCCGCCCAGCTTCACGCCCCCTGTGTCGGGCGGGGAGCGCCGGGCCCGCCGCAGCACCGCCCGGCTATTCAACGCATTACGGTAGCCGCCGGTCACCGCAGCGGCCAGCCGCGGCCTACGCTCCCCGAGGCCCCTACAGCCCGCGGCCTCCCCTCCACGGGCTCCCCCGCCTGCATCCGCGCCTGCCGCAGCCACCGCGCCGGCCCCGCGGCCCCTGCAGGGCCTCCTCGCGGCAGATGGCGGCGGATGGCGGGCACCGCTCCCCCGCGACGCGCGCGGCCGCTCCGCCATTCTTACCTTCCTAGTAGGAAAAGGGAGTACATCCGGGAACCCGGCTCTCTAAAGCGAGGCCAGCGTCTGGCGTGACGTCAGGCCGCCCTCTCAGGCACGCTGGGAAATGTAGTCCTTGGCTTGTAGCCAGGGCTCTCGCGGGGCGGGGGAGAGGGGAGGCTGAGCTCAGGGTCAGAGGGGGCTGGGCAGCTTGTCTCGCTCGCCGACTCTGGTTATAGCGTGGCAGGCAGTCAGGGTAGGAGTGGCTGGATGGGGTCCTGGCTGAGGATGGTGAAGGAGGTATGTGGTGTGTTGAATGTTTAACCCAGGGCTCTGCTCAGCAGCTAGGTGTTTAACTTAGCTCCCTGCAATGTCATTTTGTGTAATTCGGCAGAATTGAGGCTTTAATAACCCCATGCATGGCAAAGGAACACAGCTTTGTACTTTATAGCGTGCCCATCACATTATGGCAAAGAATAGCTGCTTCAGTTGTGTAAAGGTTACCCCACTGATCCCATTGTAGGAGGGGAAGGACCTACACTTGTGCGTAATTCCTAACTCAAAGCAAGAGATCAGATCAGAAACATCTTTCTCTGTAAGCTAGTTTAGTATGAACTTTTGACAGTATTTTGAAAATAAGTACATTTTGCTATTTTGCTAATGGTTAATAAGAGGATTTTTTTTTGCATGGGGCGGCACTGTTTTCAAAAAAGGCACTTTCTGTCAGGAAACTGATTTTTTTAAACAGTCATTTAAAAAAAGCAAGCAAACAGTATTGCATTAATGAGAGCCCTGTGGCCCCTTAAAGACTAACAAATTTCTTTTGTGGGCTCCAACCCGCTTTGTCAGACACAGTGGCTTAGAGTCCCCAAAAACTTATGCTTGAAGAAACATGTTAGTCTTTAAGGTGCCCCAGCATCCTCGTTGTTTTTGCTGTACACAGTCTAACACAGCCCCCTCTCTGAGTATTGCTTTAGGCTGGGCTCTCAAACTTAAATCCCCATAAGGGCCACAGGAGGACTAGCATGTTAGCCTGAGTGCTGCACCACTGAAACCTTTTTATATAATGACATTGCAAATATCAGCAACGATGGTGTGGTTGCGGGCAGCAGGAACGAGCTTTAGGGGCCGCATGGGGCCACCTGCTTTAGCTGCATGTAGCAGAGAATTAGCTGGAAGGTGCTATGTTAAGCACCACCTGTTTACATGTGACATTTCAAATTAGACGCCCACATGCTGCATTCTCAGCTAGGGTTACCAGATACGGAAGCATGGAAAAGAGCACAGGGGAGTCCAAAAAGGAAGACATATGGAGAAAACGTAGTATTAATGTAACATTCTTCTGTTTTAGGGGCCCTGGCATGCTTCCCCCTAAAAAAAGGGCGTTCCAGCAGACTTTAACCCCAGTAAGTAAAAACCCAGCCAAAATCATGTCATTTTCAAATGCCTGCTGGATGGAGGACGTGAGGTACGAAGGAGGACATGTGCTCCCTTTGCCTGACAGCTGCAGACGTGCCTGCACAGCTCTGCCTAGCAGCCCGCCACAGGGAGCGCCCCACGCGCATGCGCGCCCGCGGGGCTGACCCAGGCAGGCCCCGCCCCCAGGGAGGCGGAGCCGGAGCGGTCGCGGGCTGATGACGTACTAAACGGCTGCGCCGGGCTTCTGTGTCTCTGCGGCCTGGCGGCGGCCGCTCCTCACGCTCCCCTCCGCCTCCCCGCAGGCCGCGTCCCGCCGGGGCAGCCCCCCCCCCGTGAGAGGCCGCGATTTGGGGGGGCCGGCGGCTGCAGGCCGCGGGGGGGACGATGACATCGCGGAGGTGAGGCGGGGCCGGGGCCAGCTGCCCGTTGGCGGAGGGGGCGGGGGCCGGTGCCCCCCCCCGGGGGTTTGACCCCCACAGGAAATCCGGCCAGGTGGGGCGGGTGTGTGGCTTTCCCCAGCTCACCTGCCTTCGGGGGTAGGTAGGGTCCCCGGGAACCACAGCCTGGAGGGAGGCCGGGGAGGTAGGAAAAAGAGGCCAGACACATGGCGAAAAGGTAGCATGAATGTCATAATCTTCTGGTTTTAGGGGGCCTGGAACGCTTCTCCTAAAAACAGGGCGTTCCAGCAGACTTTAAATAAAAAGCCAGACAAAATCATGTGTTTTTAAAATGCCTGCCGGATGGAGAACATGAAGGTAAAACAGAGGACGTGTCCTCCTCTTGCCTGACATCTGGTAACCCTGGTCGGGGAGGACTCCGGCTTCGTCCCGTGTCAGCCCATGCTCGGTTTGTCTTCTTGGAGCTGCTCCTTCTGGCCTGCCGATCGAGCCCACAGGTTGAATGAAAGGAGCACAGTCAAGACAGAAATGTCATAATTAACTTTGTCTGTATTAATGCCTTTGATTATGAAGGGGACTGTATTTTAAGGTTTGCCTTAGACAATTTTCTTCTTTGAGTGGTGAAGCAAGACTGTCTGTTTTGTTTCAGGGTCGTCCCCATCTCTGTCACCTGCCGGCACTGTTTTATTGTGTCTGGCTCTCCAGCAGCTTGGGAGGATATTTTGAGTAGTCAAAGTTTTGAAATTGAAATTGGAGAGCGAGAATCTTAAATATTTTTTTTCATACCTGGTTCAGTGACTCTTTCAGTTCCTTTTCAAAATAAAGCCTAAAATACGTGTGCCTCTGTTAGTTAAAAGCCCATTTTACAGTCTTTTCTCACTGTCTGAATCTTGACAATAAGCCCCCTATAGCCCATTCAAAAGTTAAAATTAGGACTTCTGAGAGAGAGAGTAAACAAAGTTTAGAGCTATAGACAAATCAGTGAGCTTCTAAGTAAAAAATGTGGTCACTTTTAATTTAATTATTCCTATCTTTGCACTTGTCAGCTAAAACCCAGAAGTGCTCTGAACTGTACTGGAGCTGAAATGAAGAGCTGAGCGGCCCTATTGTGAAATGGAGAAACATATTGATTTTGTTTCTCTTTTCAAGGTGGTAAATCAATACTTTGCTTATCCCCCATCTCCACTGTGCTGACTTTTCAAACTCTCTTCCTCATCATCCTTATTGTAGATGGTTGACAATGAGGGTGATCTTTCGACTAACATTTTTGCCTTATTGTAAAATACCAAGTGATTTAGAATGCTGTGTGACTGAAAATATAAAGTTGTGATGGCTTTGAGGAACTTTAAGACATCTGTTCTTACCATGGGCACGAATAAAATATGCTCCCATGTATTCAGTTTTGATGGTATTACAGGCCCTCGGTCGGTTTTACAGTAGGAGTAACTCCTGTGTCTGCTCAGAACAGTGCTGGAAAAGGAAAGTAGAAAAAAATCTAAAATGCATTCCATTTCCATTAAAGGATTTCTTCTTCCTTTTCCTTTGTAGGGTTTATATTGCTCCCATCTGTGTCTGTACAATCCTTTCTTCACCTCCAGTGTTGGAAAGGATGTGGCCACTATGGTTCAGAAGTGCAATGTGGTGGCATTATGCCAAATGAGGTTATCACTGGTCCGGAACCAATTCACATAGGTCACTAACACCCCCATTTCTTTCTATTTGGGGTGGCTGACAAATGCATCTTCCTACTCAAAGCCAAAAATACAAGGATGAGAGAGCAGGAGAGCTAGTTACCATTAGAAGAGAAGTTACAACGTGTGCAATAAACTTATTTGCTTTCCTGGATTTACCTTTTTTGGTCCTACCTCCCAGCTTTAGTGAAGATCCCCCTTTTTTACATGATTCCATAACCAGCTTCCAAATATAAGTTATATTATGGTCCCTTCACTGCCCTGAGATGTTTGTCTTTTTGCGCAACTATACATAATGTAGAGGCATGTATGTTTAGGACCAGGTGTTGCAAGGCATGTACATAAACTCTCAATGAAATTAACAGAAGTTCTGCACGATGCATGCTTCTAGGATTGAGTCTAGTATGTTCACATTCATGCATCTGTGCTTCTCTTTTCATGTGATTATAACTGAAATTCAGTAAAATCTTTGATTAAATCTCACACAAATGAAAAACTCCTGCATGATGATGATTTGAAGTTATAGAGCAGGGTGGGATTGTGGGAAATCCAATACTGTAGATCAGCCAATGTATTCCTCCTCCTCTACAGCAGGGGTCTGAAACACACAGGCCACATGCAGCCCCTGAAGCTATTTCCACTGATATTTGGCAATATTGTATGAAAAGATTTCATTGTTTTGGCCCTTGGGCTAACATATTAGGGCTAACATATTAGTCCTCACACAGCCCTCTGCTAGTCCTCATGTGGCCCTTGTGGTGATTTGGGTTTGAGACCCCCTACTCTACAGCCAGATTGCCCCGTGGAGCACATTTCCTAGGGTCTGGGCCAGTGTGATAGTTAACATCAAATGCAATAGGACTTGCACTGCTTTTCTTTGGAAACTATTCCAAAGATTAATACACGTCCCCATCAGGAAATTTCACTTGACGGTCAGGCAACACTTCCCATTATTAATTTCATCCTAGTTCTATCCCTGTGTTTCTCTATATCCCACAGAAAATTCTTGTGCTTTACATCAGCGAGGCACTTGTAGAGTGTCACCATGTTCTCCATCTAGCTGCTTCGCCTAGTTGTACACAGATATTTAAAGGTGCCTAAAGATGGCTGCTTTTGAAGATTGTACTAGGTACCTGTCTGCATCTTTTGGCCACTCACATTGCTTGCAAGTCTGGTGGGAGTTGGATAAATGTAAAATTGTTGCTTGACTCTTTTATTTTTAAGGTTTTTCCCTTATTTTCTGATTTGAGCTCTGTCCCAACTAATTTAGTTTCTTGATGACTCAGCTAAAGGTGCAATATTCTGAACTGACTTCTGGTTAGATGTGATATATACAAGTAAATTTAAGGTTCACATGTAGAATTACTTCCTTCTCAAATTCCATTATACATCTTTCACTTCTAACTTGCAGGAGTATGTTAGCAAGACTGAGGGTTAAGTACTTGCCAATTTTGGAGGTAAAAATGTGCACAGCATTCCTTATGAAAATTTTGCTGGTTATGGTGTATGGAATATGATGATATTGGAACAATGGTAAAAAAATCTTTCAGGAATTGCTGAACCAATCAAAAGAGCAAAGTATCTGGCTTATATTTAAATGTGTGTTTGCACAGTTTTCTGTTAGGATAGCTTACCACAAAATGCTGACTTATGTCTGGAATAATCAAGAAATGTTATGTACATTTTTAGGTATAGTATTTTTATAGCTGTAATAGAGTAGATTGCTGAAAAGCAGCCAAGTGTCCATATTGCTCTGATATTTTGCTGTACTCAGGGAAAAACGCATTGGGTTTTTTAAGAGCAGCAGATTCTGTTTCTTTCTCTCAATCTGCTGTGCAAGTCTATAATGAAAGTTCATATGTCCACAGGCGCCTGATTTCCAGCAGCTTCAATTGTCTAGGAAGACTTTAATTTCAAGAGTTGATGTGAAAGTAAAAATCTAAGAAAGTAGTCTAGCAAAGACGCTACAGTCAAATTGTCGCACGCTATTAGCCCAGCATTTTGCATGTCCGTTATAATATTTTGTTCTGCGTTCTGCATTGATCATCTGGGTGGTGATGGAGACGGTTCTTGATTTTAGTTTTGCCCTTTCGAAACATGGCTGGTTATACTAGGAACTCCCCTCATACCTTAGCTTGGGGATTGTTTCTTGGTTGCCCCAGATGTACCATGGGAGTTAGATTCATGCTTTAGTCTAAATGCTATTTGAAATAATAGATATTTACAGCTTCTGTTAAGGTCGCAAACCAGTTTCTGTTGTAAATTTCTGGAACACTTTTCTTTTAGTAGATGTTTTCCATGTTCAGTCTCTATGTGAAGGTGAACTCATCCAAAAAAAGTTTCTTTAGTATTAACTCAGTTTTGCCCCTTTCTCAAAAATTCAGATATCATGAATATTGTGTGTCTTAATATACATGTCTTCATGGATTCAACTTTCATATATTTCCTTAAGTCAGTTCCTTGTGAGAGAACATCGTTTGGCTTGATTAGGGAGGCTGGGCTGTTACTCTTGACAAGGGAGAGAATGGCTAGCAAGGGCTGATACAAACCTCAGATTTTCTCTTCAATTGATAGTGTAATAATCACAGTCCCTGCTTTGTTCACAGAGCATGTTTCGGGGGATCATTTCCAGTTACCTAAATATGTGGGTGGTAGAGCTGTTGGGCTGTGTTATTGTTGCATTGCTTCTGTATTGCAGCAGAGGAATAAAACTTGTGCGACAATATGGAAAATGTGGACTTGTTAATTAAATCACTAAGAATAGGTCTGCTGAAAGGTAATGCCATAGGTGGTGAGACTGAACACTTTAGTTATAGATATAGGCCATATATGGCTCCCCTTCGGCATGGTGCACGGATTTAGTCATTCACGAGTCTGCTTGTGGGTGGTGAAAACCAATATGATGTTCCTCTGTTTTGTATTTTAAGCGTGTGGTATTTTAGGACCACAGGAATTGTCAAACCAGATCAGGACATTGGTACATCTAGTCAGGTAGCCAGTCTCTGACACTGGTCAGCACCAGATGCTTCAGAGGAAGGTGCAAGAAAGCTATATTTTGGACAGGCATAGAGTAACTTGCCCGTAAGGGAAGTCGTCTTCCTGACCGCTCATCAGTCGGTGATCGATTTATGCCCTGAAGCATGAGGTTTCGTTTCATTTTTACTTTTAACTTTGTCTTAATGTTGCTTTGGATGTTTTCAGTATTCTTATATATGTCTAACTATTTTCTTCAGTCCTTTTAGCAAGATTTCAATGGAATCCAGCAACACTGACTTCCATGGGTTGTGTGCGGGTGGTAGTGGCAGAGCGTTCATGTATTTTTGCTAGGTATTTGTTCTTGTGAGTTGTCTTTCAGTTTCATTGAATATGCCTTTGCTGTCATGTTATGAGAGAATGAAAGCAAATGCCCAACTTGCCTTCTCTATTGACTGTTCATTTTATATATCTTTAATCAAGTCGCCTCTAACCCAAACAGTTCCCAGTGGTGTCGCCGCTATAGTGCCTTCACTCATATAACATCTCTTCTAGAGGATCTTGGCGATATGTAGAACAAAACTTACTTTTCCGTGGTTACATGAAAAGTAGATGTTAGAATTACTTTGAAATATTTTTGAGATGGGTTTTTTCAAAGCATAACAATAAAATTCTTTTAAATCCAATATTGCATCCAGTGGTTTTAATATTGTCTGATATTTGTGTGGCAGTGTTGCCTCATTTAAAGAAGTACTCTAGTTTTAAATTATTTTTCTTATTTATGTTGTATAGGTGGTTTCACCCAAATATTACTGGAGTGGAAGCAGAAAACTTACTGCTGACAAGAGGTGTTGATGGCAGCTTTCTGGCTCGGCCGAGTAAAAGTAACCCAGGAGATTTTACACTTTCTGTTCGGTGAGTTAAATATTTGGAAGGCTCTCCTCTTAACACCTTGTCGGCCCAAACGCACACAAGTCTCCAATTGCCATTGTTCTGTAGAGAGCAATCATACTTGGGCCTGGAGATAAAACTTTTATGCTCTACGTGTTCTTCTCCAATTCTGAGTTAGTGAAGTTGATTTATTTTACATGTTGTTCTTCATAGGAACCAAAATGTCTTTGGTTTTCCAAGTTGTGCATAGCTTGGAAGGCTGTGGATCCTGGCTTCACAGTGAGCCAGAAAGTTAGAGGTGAAATGGCAGCCAGTTCATAATCTTTCCACTTTCCTGCTCTTTAAAACAAAACAAAACATTAGGTTCCTGTTTTAAAAAAAAAAAAAAAAAAAAAAAAAGTAGCAGAGATGGCAGCATTAAGGAGAGCATGCACATGAGATCTATGCTCATTTATTCTGCATTCTGGCTTCTTTTCTTCCCTTTGTCATCCCACAGTTAGCTACACTGTTAGCACTTAAAAACTTGCTGGTTGCCAGGTATTTGCTAGAAAAAGGCCTTTCTATTTGCAGTGTAACCTAGTGCTAACAATGTGTTCAGCATTGTACAACACAGCATGCAAATAAAGATAATAGTTGCCAAAGGAACTTGCCCCCTAAAAAGCCCATAAAAGAAAGGGCTCATTGAGAGAATCCAGGAGAGGGAGTGATATAATTTTGTCTTGCAGGGCTCACACCAGGGGGCTAAAAACAACAGTGTAGAGTAGACTTCTTGGGCTCTGAGATCCAAGGAGGGTCTTTGAATGTCTACACTGTTGTTTTTAGCCCTCCCCCAGAGCCCTGGGTCAGTTGATCCAGGCTTGGGGACTTGCTGCCATGAGTGGTCTTTAGTAATGTAGATATACCTTGAGGGACCATGAAGACTATTTTGGTTCAGTGGACCCATTAAGTAATTACGGAATACAAAAACCTGACTTCTGTACTAATTGTTAAACAGCCACTTCCTCCTCTGTTAACCCTTGATGCTGTTTTGTTGCCCTGCTATTAGATGTATGGTTGCTTTACTCGCAGTGTTCAGTAATTTAGATATGCTGTAGTTCTTCTGTGACTGAAATCCTAAAATTTCAAAGCTAGTAGACAGAAATATTTTAAAGTGATTGTTTTGAAACCGGCTATTTTGTGTGTATTGTTTTTGATGGGTTTTTTTTTTTGTGTGTGTGTGTGTGTAATAAACATTAGGCGAAATGGAGCTGTCACCCACATCAAGATCCAGAACACAGGAGATTACTATGACCTTTATGGAGGAGAAAAATTTGCAACGTTGGCTGAGTTAGTCCAGTATTACATGGAACACCATGGGCAGCTCAAAGAAAAGAATGGAGACGTAATAGAGTTAAAGTATCCGCTGAATTGTGCTGATCCTACATCTGAAAGGTTAGAGAGATAAGTAGCAGTGAAAAAGCATAGAGCTCATTCACCTTTCCACATACACAAGTAACTCCTATTAACATTAAAGATCTGCTTTTATTCAGTGTAAGTAAGGGTGGCAGAATCTTTCTTTGCAAATAGCCCAACTGATTTCTGTGGTGCTACTTGCAAAATAAGCTACTGCTCAACATGAATAAGGGGAGAATCTGGCCTGAAGAGATGAGGCCCTAGAACTTTCTGAAGGTCTCCCATGCATGTTGCAGTAACTAAAACTAAAACAAAAACAAAATAAAATACTCAGCTCATTTGCAAGTCCGTTCTGGAAACTATTATTGGTGCAAAAGCTTAGAAAAAACTCCAGAGAATTATTTGTGTTACTGGAGTGACTTCAATCCATATTTGAGGGCATAATTTTATTTTGACAGCACTGTATTTAATGTGGGTTTAAGAAAGTAAATGTCAAATGCAAAAATACAGATTGTTCGAACTGAGGTTTTTACCAAAGATATCAGTAGGATCTCAGACTTTGAATACTTACAAAGGAAGTACAGGAAAGGAACTCTCCAGAAATAAATGGAGTTAGTTCTCTTTAGAAACTGGAATTGGTTAGTCTTGGCCAGTTATTCAACATTGTAGCTGGTAGATGTCAGTTTATTCTTGGAAGAGTAAAAGCAAGGAAATGTGGTAGAACCATGCCATCATAAAGCCTGTATTCCATAGTGTGTAAAGAAAACTTTCTGTTAACATAAGAACACAGAAATCATGCAGGTGCTTAGATGAGCAATGGCAAAAAATACACAAAAGAAATTGAGATGTTCATTTGTAGTTACTCTAAATTTTATTAGGGCCACTTCAGTTCCTGATGACTTTCTCTTGGGATTTCTATCTTGTGATACCCAGAGGAGTAACTGTGTTAGTCTGTGTACAGCAAAAATAGTAAGAGGTGCCAAAGGAGTCTCATTTTTTCTTGTGATTTGTATTATTATTTAGGGTAGCCTTCTTCCAAGGTATAAATACATAAGAATTCAAATATCTCGATCAGTTGTCAGTGTATGAAAATTCAGTTTTGAGAATTATTTTGTGCATGCATTGTTACTTCTGAAGTATTTCTGTACATGCACATGCCATGTGCACTCTGTTCATATTTTTCTAGGTCTGTACTTTGCCCACATTTTTGTGTTCCTTTAACAACACTTGTGGTCATTCAGACCTCAGTTTAATATGAAGGTTTTGGCTTGTTGTAGGGATTTAAATCAGATGGGCTCAGTCAGGGATATGGTGAGAAGGTCCAAAGGTGCAGCTGTGTTAGTCTAATTCAGTAAAATAAATAAGGAGTCCTACGGCACTTAAAGACTAACAGATTTATTTATTGCATGAGCTTTTGTGGGAGTAAATCCCACATTGTCAGATGCTTTGAAGGTGGGAGAGCTTACAGAATGGGGAGGAATAAATACAGGGAAGTGTAAGTCATGGGAGCAGCTCACACTATAGCAGCAAATCAAAACAGTTGTAAAGGTTCAAACGCTGGGGAACAGCATACAGAGGAAGATGGGGTCAAATCACGTGTTGTAATGAGAGAAAAATCAAATGTCTCTCTTAAGTCCTGAAGCAATGCAACTGAATTTGCAAATAAATTCAATCCCAGCAGCTTCTCTTTGAACCCTTGATTTGGCATTCATCTGTTTGAGCACTGCAATTAGCAAATCGTTAATGGAGTGATCAAAAAGATTGAAATGCTGCCCCCCTGGTTTTAAATTGTTTTGATTTCTGATGTCAGATTTGTGCTCAATTTTTTTTTTTTTGTGCAGAGACTGTTCTGTTTGTCCAATATATAAGGCAGAGGGCATTTCTGACACATGTTGGCATAACTCACATTGGTGGATGAGCAGGTGAATGAGCCTTTGGAATAGCTGGTTTGATTAGGTCCTGTAATAGTGTCTTTTGTGCAGATATGTGAGCAAAGTTGGCGGCGTGGTTTGCAGGGATGTGTGCCTGCTTTAATGTCTCTGTTGTTAGGTCTGTGGTTGATGGTAAGTATCTGTTTGAGGTCGGGGGCTGTCTGTAAGTGAGGAGGGGTCTGTGTCCCAAGGCTTGAGAGAGTGAGGGATCGTCTTGTAGACTAGGCTGTAGAGGTCTGACTTGAGGGTTGTAGGTGATGACTAGAGGTGTTTTGTTGTTTTTTTTCTTGGACTTCTCCTGTAGTAGTTGACTTTGGGGTGCCCGCCTGATTCTGTCAATCTGTTTCTTCACTTCCTCAGGTGGGCACTGTAGTTTTAAGAATGCTTGATAGAGATCCTGAAGATGTTTGTCTCTACCTGAGGGATTGGAGCAAATGTGATTATATCTTAGAGCTTGGTTGTAGACAATGGATCGTGTGGTGCATTTTGGATGAGAGCTCAGGGGATGTAGGTAACTATATCGATCAATAGGTTTTCAGTATAGGGTGGTGCTTATCTGTTCATCCCTAATTTGTACTATGGTGTCCAGAAAGTGGATCTCCTGTGTGGAGTGTTTCAGGCTAAGTTTAATACTGGAGTAGAAATTGTTGAAATCTCTTTGGAAATCTTCAAGGACATCCCTACCGTGGATCTAGATGATGAAGATGTCATCAGTGTAGCATAAGCAGAGAAGAGGTGTGTTGGGATGAGACTTGAGGAAATGGCGTTCTAAGTTGGCCATAAAAATGTTGGCATCTTGTGGGGCCATGTGGGTACCCATAGCAGTGCTGCTGACTTGACAGTTCCTTGCATTTATATCCTCACATTCTGTAAATTCCCCCATCTTAAAAGCGCCTGACAAAGTGGGATTTTCTCCCGCAAAAGCTTGTGCAATAAGTGACTTTTAGTCTTTAAGTGCCATAGGACTGACTCCTTGTTTGTTTTAGTGATGAGAAGGGCAACTACATTTATTTAATTATTTTATTTATTGCAAATTTGAGGTGGTTTCATGGGCATCTTTCTGGAAAAGAAGCTGAAAAATTACTAACAGAGAAAGGAAAACATGGAAGCTTCCTTGTGCGAGAGAGTCAAAGCCACCCGGGAGACTTTGTCCTTTCAGTCCGGACAGGAGATGATAAAGGCGAGAGTAATGATGGGAAATCGAAAGTGACACATGTCATGATTCGATGCCAGGTACGATGAAATAGAAACTTTTTGATTTGGGGAAAAAACCCCACAAAACTTCTTTTCTGGTGTTCATGCTTATTCTGTCGGGAGGGGAATTACCAACTTCTCAGTACAAATCAGTCCACTGTTTTTCAGTCAGATAATCATATATGTACAGTGTGTGTGTTTGCTCTAATTGACTGCTTTGCTAATTTCAAAAATTCTATTAGTGCTTTGTTTTTCTGACTCAATCATGCCCTAACATCTATATTGCTGAAGGGCATTTAAGAGGTCCACCTCTGATTGCATCAAAAGTCTGTCTCAAAGACTCTGCAGATGTAGTTTTTCACATTCGTGAATTTCTCTAAAGATTGGTTCAATCTTGTCTCACTGCTTCTATTTTTATGTAATCATATCTGGGAATTCATGTGTGTGTGCCTTTTTTTAATTTTGAGCTGCACTGTGCAGGCTGATTATTTTGTCTCTTTCATAATGTGTTCCCACAAAATATAGTAAATATTTAATCCAAAGAATCTTTGTCCTGCAGTTTAAACTTCAGGTAGGGTAATTTGCCTTTACTAAGACGTGTTTAAAAGACCTGGTGTCAGGATTAATTCTTAATGTCTATTTTTACTCTCAAAATATTTAAGTGCACAAGTATTGTTTTTAAGGGTGCAATCCATTGAAAGTCCTTTAATCCTTTTTTAGAAAGTACAGTTCTTGTAATACCTTTGTTTGGGGGGGGGGGGGGGTGTTTTTTGTTTTTTGTTTTTTTTTTAAGCCACCAATAACCTCACCACACTCTTGAGAGAGAAATCAGAAAATTGGGGCTGAAATGGGGCAGCTGAGTGAGAGTGCTGGCTAGCGGTTTTTGTAGGATATTTTTTGCTGTGCAGTCAACAAATGCTGACCGAATTTCAAGATAATTTCCTACCTTTATCTTTATGTATGTTGGCCTTTTAAACACATTAAACCCAAATAATTAATGAAAGTTTAAGAAGTAAAACTACTGTTAGAGTACTTCTCCATGTCCTGAACTGTTGTGCAGATAACCACCTAAATCAGGTTTTGGCAACCTGAAAGATAAGAACCACCATTTAAAAAAATTCCTTTAATAACCAAGTGTTTTGAGAGGTGGAATGGGTGTAGCTTCCTAGTGGGAGTAGCTGGGCCAGGGCACCTGCTGCAGGGTCCCCTGGTAGGGAGGGGAAGCCTGGAACCAGGAGTTGGTGCTTCCAGTGGTGGGGAGGAGCCCGGAGTGGGCCATCTGCAGGGTCCCTTGGTGGCAGGATTGTGTGCGTCTCTGGAAAAGAAAGGGGGTAGCCAAAGAGCCGCAGGGTGCAGACCCTTGTCCTAGATAGTCCATATTCTCGATTCACTTTTAAAACAAGGGCTACAGTACCAATCTCAGTGTTCCAGGGCACAGTGATTTTTGTTTTGAGTTCTTCACAAGTTAACTTTTGATTGTATCCTTTAAGTTTTTTCTGCTTTGGCTGAGTGTCAGATAGGGAGGGGCATTGTTATCCTAAAAAAAGGCAGGTAAAATTAAAATTTTCTAACCAAAAGTTTCAGTGGGCTAAGACCCTACAAAGTCATCTTTTATCATTTCAGTATGGAATGGTAGGAAAAGTTAAATAGGGTTTTGATCTACATTCAAAAGGTCTTGGGGTTGGTGGAGGTTCTAAAGTGGCTACTAATGTGAACTTTATTTTGATTCTTTGTACGTTGCTGTGAATGAGCACATGCTGAATATCTTTCTCAAAAGGAGCTGAAATATGATGTTGGCGGAGGGGAGAAGTTTGATTCTCTGACAGATCTGGTGGAGCATTATAAGAAGAACCCCATGGTAGAAACTCTGGGCACAGTCCTGCAGCTCAAACAGGTGAGCTTCGTGAATGGTAGAACTTTGATCATAAATGTTAGGGGATGGTGAGGGGCGTTATGTGTGGGACTCAAGTTTTTCCTTTTACATTCTGTTAGATGTTGGAATTTACCACCCTCTTCTACGACCACATCTTAATCTTTCAAGGAGGCCTAATTATTGCATTTAAGAGGGGATTTAAGCTGATATAGTATTTTAGCTGTGCATAAAGGACCTAATTCTTCATATCTGGCATATCTAGAATTCTCTTTAGCTTCACTGGGAATTCTGGGTCTACAAGGATTTTAAAATCTGGCCCAAAAGTGAGGGAGGTGAGGCAGCTAAATGCACTGAAACTGGAACTGTGAAACTGTTGCTGCCACCACATTAGTATGATATAGCCATCTTTTTTTAAAAATAAATGGGCTTCAAAATCTGGAGTGATGTCTCTGTCCTAAATCTCTAAGTAGTACTACATATAACTTACATTTAATAGAGGAGATCTCTTTAAACTAACTTCTTCCTGTTCTTATTGCTGTTGCTTATTGTGATATTGTTTAATAATGTTATCTTTCTTCATTAGCCCCTGAACACAACCCGAATTAATGCTGCAGAGATTGAAAGCCGGGTGCGAGAACTAAGCAAGCTAGCGGAAAGCACAGATAAAGTCAAGCAAGGGTTCTGGGAAGAATTTGAGGTAATTCAAATGTTTTAGACATAAAACAGCTGTGTCACAGTGATAAAACTATAATTTTACCATTATTTTGCAGCTGCATAGGCGTCTGCTGCCCTCAAATCTTTACTCTTGCTTTCCCTTGCACCATCTCCAGTTCTACTTGTGTGGCAGCCAAAGAGATCTCATTTCTTTTAACCTAAGAGCTTCGGAAGCCTTTCTGTATTTTGAGCATTACCCCAGCTCTCATTGTCTTTAGTTGGTGTAGAGGGTGGCTGAGAATTCCTGCTTAACTGGAATGTCCAGGGTTTTGGCACCAATTCTGGTTGTCTTTCAGTGATAATTCACACAGGCTCTTTTGAAAATCCCAGAGGATAATATTTTCTGCAGTTCTCTAATTCTTGTCGTGAGAGGATTTCAAATTATGTTAAAAAAAAAACAAAAAACAAGAGAGAGACATGTGGTGTCCCTGTGTGGTACGCAAGCTGTTACCTTGTTTTTCTGATGGTATTCTGTTATGTCAGTGGCAGGACTTAATCCTGATTACCAGTACCACACTCTCACCACTAGATGACACTCATTTCCTTACAAGGGAAGTACAAATTAGTTTGCTATCAGGTGGGTGTTTAGCAACCGCACCAGATGCAGCAGTCAAAATAGTGACTTTCATTTATGCTTTTGTAGGATTTGACTGGGATTTTCAGAGGAGACCGTGGGAGGCAGGTGTCCCATTCTTACTGACTTTTGGCAGGATTTGATCATGTGGCCTGTACTAGAAAACTAGGTTAGTTTAACTGAGCTTTTCAGAAGTATGGAAAATCCACACCCCCTGAGAAGCGTAAGCTGACCAAAATCCTGTCACTAGCTTGACAGAAGAATTCTTCCATCGACCTAGCTAGTGGCTCTCAAGAAGGTGGGCTGCCTACACCAACAGGAGGATGTCTCTGATTGGAGCAGGTAGTGGCTACTCTGATGTGCTGATGTAGGTGTAGTGCTTTAAGTGTAGACAAGCCCTAACTCTCTTAGGGCTTGTCTACACAAACATTTAATTTGCAAGAAGCTGGGCTGTGAATATATCTTGCACTAGCTTACCATGGACTGTCTGTCTGTGTGGACTGTGCTGACACACATTAATAGTCTGTTGTTACTCTCTGGGCTACTCCTGCTTCAAAGAGGAGTAGGGCAAACTATTAACACGTGTCAGCAGGGACGGCTAGTCTGCAACTGGCTAGTGTTAGCGTAGATTCTTCCATCCTCCCAACTTGCTATCAGCTCAATAGACATGTAGACAAGCCTTTTGTGCCTTTTTAGGGGGAAAACTTGAGCTTTCCTCTTCTAGAATAACTGTATGTTGCATGGAGAATATTGAACAGAGTTGTGCCCTGAGAAAGTGCTCAGCTTTAGTTGCCACTTAATGTTAAGATTTTTTCAGAAACCATACTTGATAGCAGTAGAAAGTTTCTAGGGGTTTAGACTGAAGACTGCATGGCTTTACAATTCTTTGGTGTTAGGCTGACATAAGGCAGCTTACATTGACCTTATTTTGTTAGTGTCTGCATTACAGTCTTGTCTTGCTGATGTGAGTACCATACTACACGTACGCAACTTCACCACCACAAGAAGCGTAGGACTTATTTCTTTCTCTCAGTTCTGTTCACTAAGCTCACTTATGTCAAGAGATATATATCCCACAACGCTATGCAAAGCTAAATGTAGCTTTTGGTATTAGCAAATACAAAGCCTGTCAAAAACAAGAGATATTTGTTCTGTGGCCTAGTACAGGTGCCTTCACGGCCAACTAATTTAAAATGTGGTATCCAAAGCAGATGTAAGGAACTGTATGAAACAAAAAATGAAGGAACTGGTACAAACTGGCAGTTATATCTTAGGTGGTCTATAGAGTGCTTTTTAATTTGCAAGTGACTCTGTTATCAGTATAAGGAGGTTTGGGGAGTGTTTTTTGAAGCACAGCTATTGTATAAGGTCACCTTGCCAGTATGTTGGGCTTCATGGGAGAGTTAAACAAATGAAAAGGACAAACAAGCATCACTAGCAGAGGAAGGAAATCGCTCTCCTATCAATGTGAGAGTGAAATAAACAGCCAGGGTATCTTTGTCTTGGACAGAAGAAGACAATGGGAAGAAGGAAACAGTTTCTGGTGTCCATTCTTATAGGGTTCAGCCTTTCCTTTTCAGCAAATTCTCTGCCATCTGAGGTTAGAACAAGGACTCTCAACAGAATTATCTCAGTTGATATCTGTTACCATAGACTGTGCAGAGAGAAGAGAGGCAGCCTTCCATAACCAGGGCCCAGGAGATATAAGGGCCGGTGTATCAAAGGAAGCACCTTAATGTGCACTCTGAATTAAAACAAACATCTGTTGGCTTCAGTGCAGAACAGACAAATGTGCTCCACGTAGTTCAGGGGTCAGCAGCCCCCAACGCGGGGACCTATGCATGGTGGCATGCAGCTGCAGTGCCACAACTATTCCACCCACTGGCCCCGGCATGTGGCTCCTATTCCCTGCTGGCCCTGCTCCTTAGCTGGGGCTGGCATCAACAGGGCAAAGGAGTGAATAGCTCCTGTCCCTTTCTGGGCCCACTCCCAACACCTGCTGAGGGTTCAGGGGCAGGGTTGGCAAACATTGCCAACCCCTGACATAACTGATGGCACAAGGTCAGCAAGCAGCTACATTCTCTACTAGCTAAAGTTTCCACGGGGAGGTGAACAAGAGCCAGTTTGCTGACATCATGGTGGAATACTTTAATAACTGCTGTTTTGAGGCACTTAAAATTTTGTTGCATGTGACAGCTACATGACTCTAGTGTGAGCCCACAATAAATATCTTTCAAACTGGCTGCAGGATAAAAATGAGTGTTGCACTTGATATCCTTTCCCAATGATGGTGAGTTTACCCTTCTAGTACTCAGACTTTTTTCACTAGCAAAGGTCCCAAAGTTATCCTGGATTTCTGTTTCCCCTGTTGTAGTTGGTGCTGGTTGATGAAATGATTTTAATGGTGGCATGTGGATTAATATATTGCTGCCCAGGAATGACAAAGACTAGCTTCCGCCAACTTGGATATGAGAAGGATGTAATATAATCCAGAGGGCAGAGCATTTACATACAGTGTGCTTTGGAATAGCTCATCTATATAAACACTGAGCTAGCACTGTGAATGTATCTCTTGCTGCTGCTTCTGACCTGGACTGAGATGATTTGTGGACTGGAGGAGTTCTGGAAGAGAAACTTGTGTTGTAGCTGGTTCATTGTGGGCACCCCTTGGTGAAATGGGGCAGATAAAGTCTCTGACTTTCCTCAATACATAAATTCACCAGGAAGCTAGCAAGTCATGAACGGGGAAGAAGCTATTAAAAAAAAAAAAAAAAGAGAGAGAGAAAATATTTATTGTGATCTGTTTTGTCCCCCTTTCCTTTGACCTTCACTGTCTTTTGGAAATTCCTACATTAATCCTAAATTACTCTTTACAGTGTCATATGGTGGTCTCTGAAATTAAGCCATCTCATAAAATGTAAATGTTGCTTTTAATTCAGCTCTGACAGCCATTAGTTGTCGATCACTGACAAAGACTCCAGGATGTCCATGAAACTCTGCATGTGCCATTTATGGTCCTGCTACCCAGATGATGTTTATAAATTACTTTCTTTTTAAGCATATTAAGGATGTAATCTATCTTTTTCTTGTGAACTCTTGGATAGAGATGTTGGCAGTTCCTTTTTGGATACCAAAAAAAAAAAAAAAAGACACCTGTTTGGTGAATTTAGTGCTTTGATAGTGTAGTGAATTGAGAACCTGCAATTGTTATCACAACCAGATTTATTACTGCAGTGTGTGCAATGTTATTGGGCTTCCCACAAGTCACTGCTGCTCCTGAGTCTTTCCTCAGGGATGCAAAGAGCAAATAATAATGAATTGTGTGAAGCGAGAGCATGTTTGTAGTCTTGCCCATTTGAATCCTACGCTGAAAGAACCTGAGGCAAACTTTGCTATCAGGTTATATAATAGAAGCAGTTAAACAAGCAGTGGTATTGACTTCTGACTGTTTATTATACAGCATTCAGTGCCTCTGGCTTATCTGGCAGCTGAAGACACTTATAGCAGGGGTGGACAAAACTGGCTCACACCTCGGCACCAGCAATTTTATTTTGGTCGCCAAAGGACACTCCTCCATTTCATTTCTGCTGTGGAGCTAGGCAACAGGCTACTAAGACTGGGTGCCACGGTGACTGGAAACATAGATTTGTTGAGGCCTGTCTTACGGTATGTCATGCGTATGTTAGCAGCTGAAGTGAATCTTCTGGAGAACTTCACACCATAAATTATTTGCATGATAGGAATCCTTTGTCCTAGTATATCATCTTTTGCTCTCCACAAACATTGACTCCCAACTCCCCTATAGTGATCTTATCTTGAGTCTCAAGATGGGAGAACTGAGGGGCAGAGGCTCAGTGGCATGTCCCAGACAATACAGGTGATTTGTGTGGAGAACAGAATTGAACCCAGGGTTCAGCTCTCATGCTCGTTCTGTAACCAGTCACCCATCGTGCTCACTTGTCTTGTTCACCATTTCTACATCTGTAAAAAAGGGGCAACCCTATTTGCTTCTCTTCATAGGGTCACTGGAGGTTTCCTTAAAGCTAAGTATACATAGCATGTTTCATGCAAAAGTACTCTTAATTCTCTGGGTGCTAGTTTTGCTCTCTGGTCTTATTGTGGGACATGTCTGCTTTGAATATTTTTACTCTAATGTGGCACTGAGATGAGAAAATAGTTTGTAACATCCTTTATTTTTCAAGCTACTTCTTACCACCTTCTAGTTTTCACCGAGTTGCTTACATAGGGTCTTCATTATTAGCTTTTCTTAACACTTCACCCCCTGCCCCCTGACAGAAAAACAAAATCAATTTCCCTCATCGGTTAGGATTTGCCTGACTGTTGCTTACAAGAATCCACTCCTGTTCTTGCAAACTTAGGTTGTGGCAGTGCAGTAGCACCTCTGGGGTTTCCCGCACTGTTTCAGCGTTCTTGCAGTGCTGGAAGTGGAGGAGGAAAGCCAGATAAGACCCAGAGGAATCCAGTTCAAGTCAAGATGAGCAGGCCACAAAGTGCCACACTGTCTTTAGAGAGTGCTCAAATGGTTACCAACATTAATTACTGTCTGCAGTGTTGTGACTCTGTTGGTCTCAGGATGTTAGAGGGACAAGGTGGGTGAGGTAGTAACTGTAAAAAAGCTGTGTGTAGCTTGAAACCCTCTCTTTTTATCAGCAGAAGCTGATCTACTAAAAGATAACATCACCTGCCTTGTCCTCTAATAGTTAGTTATTAGCAGAATGAAAAATAGTGCCAGGATGCAAGCGGACTTTCTCTCCTCCCTAAAACTCAGTGGCCTTGAGAAATATGGGCAAGCATCTTTATGTTTAGTTTTAAATCTTAGAAGGGAGGTTCAAACCAATGACTAATCATATGGACTCTCTTCTTCAGACCTTCTTGGCAGAAATGCTGCTTTGTGCTGGTTCTTCTGCTCATCCTCCTTCCCCCACTTCTTGAAGATCCTCACTCCTTAATCCACCCTATTTTTATTTTCCTTTTAAATGTAAGCAGCTACTCTAGTGAAAATCTAAAACTGCCTGGGCAAAATGCTCAGTTCCTCTTTGCTAGGGGGGTCTCTCTCTTTTTGGTTGCTTTAATGGTATTGACACGTCAAGTGTGAACACTGATGCGGGCTCTCAGTTCTCTCCCACACAGTAGGTATTGGCATTACTTCTCAAGATGGAGAGAGGCGAAGACTTGCTTTGTATCAGAGACTGGGTTGAGACTTGGTTGTATTTCTCTGCTCAGTCTGCACATTTTTCTACTGTTCTGTGAGTCATGGCTTAGGAAACAGTAACTAGCTGTTTGTTAACTGAGGACTTGATGATGAGATTCCTGGATTCTCTTCTGGGCTTTGCTAGTGACTGTGACTTTGGGCAAGTCCCTTTAAATTGCTCTCTGCCTGTGTATTCCAGCTGCAAAATGGGTAGGAGGATGTCTCTGGTGTGTTATGAAGTTTTGTTACCATTTGTAAAAGGATTTGCAATTCACTGGTTAAACTGCTTGGAAAATCTGAGCCCAGATTCTTGCTCCTTATGATGATACAGATCTCTGAGTAGGTTTTATGACATCAGTTCCTAACCCTTTTAGCTCGAGGGCCACGGGTACCATTTTTACAGCCCTGAAGAGCTACCAGCCTCCACCAGGGAAACAGCATGTGTCATATTGTTCTGTACCCTCTTCCTGGGTCCCTAGCGTGTGGCTCCCTTCTGCAGCTAGGGAAATGGAAGATCAGTGCTTCCTTCCTGCTGGCTTCCTTAAGGACCCCAGTGCCTATGGACCTAGGCAGAGTGCTTTGCTGTGCTCCCTGATATAGCCAGAGGAAGGGAGTGCTGGTTTCCCATCTCCCTGGCTGCAGCAAGAAGCCTGCACCAGTCTTTAGAAACCACAGAACTTTTGTTTTGCACCAGTCTTGTAGCTTTGTGGAAATCCCCCTCTGCTCGGGTCCTTAGTCAGCGATTTCCTTTTGCAGCCAGCAGGAGGGGAATTACATGCCACTTGGAAAGACCTCGTGGCCCAGTTTGGGTCCCTGGACCACAGGTTGGGAACCACTATTTTCTGAGGTCCCTTAACATAATTTGTTCAAATGTTAAGTCACCACATATGGCATAGGATTGTGAGGAGGCCCCTTCATTCCTTAATTTTGTAACATGTGCCACTTCAGACTGGATTTTAGGATTTAGACTTGAGCTGATCATGTTATAATGCTTACCTTAATTTAGAAATCTAGTCAGAAGATTTAAGATCGTTCCGTTTCCACCCTATGTTACTGATTCTTAGAAGATCTTACCCATGGTGCATTGCATTCAGGCTGTCACTTTCATTTTGCATTTGGCTGTTTGGGTTTACTTTAGACTGCCAATGCCAAACTTTTGTATTTTAAAACAGCAAAAATATTACATCAGGTTTCTGTAACCAAGTATTGCTGCTGTATCTAATGGTCCATCACTGAGAGCTGAATTTAAACAACAGATCGGTTATGTAGGTTCCTGGCTCAAAGCAACAGATTGGAAACTTACTGATGTAGTGGTTATGTGACTTACAAAAGGTTGGACTCCATCTTGCCTTTAAATCTGTCTGATGTTATTTCTAGTAAATGTGTTGTTGTTTAGAATGTCCTAATTCAATGTGTTTAATCCTTTGAATCATCAAAAGTCAGATTTTTCTCTAGAACCACTGCTATTTGTGGTTTGTCTCATCATTCCCAGTGCGGTAGAAGTTATAGTGAAACCAGTTGTTTGTGCCATTTTCATCTAGACTTTACAACAGCAAGAATGCAAACTTCTATATAGTCGTAAAGAGGGTCAACGGCAAGAAAGCAAAAACAAAAATAGATACAAAAACATTTTACCTTGTAAGTATTAATCCCTTTTTTTCCTTCTTGTTTCCTGTTAATGTTGGGCTTGTACACTCATGTATCCTTTCACAGTAGAGCTAATAATTATGGGCCAGCAATACGTGTTCTTACATTAAAACACCGACAGGCTAAACTCTTGCTCAATGATCTGAGTAGTCAGTTTAAGAGGATTAATTTGTGCTGTAGTGGTGCAGGACAGAATAATTATATATACTTTTTATATATCTCATATTCAGATTATTGCAAATATGAAGCACTGACTAAATAAGAGAACACACAGCTTGATGTTTGATTTTAATTTCTTCAGAAATTTGAAATTGTCCTAGGGAGCAGGGAGAGAGGAAAGGTTGAGTCATCTGGCCATTTTCTTAGCTATTAGAAATGGTAAGTAGCCCATTACATGCAAAACTTGGCCTTCATATAGTTTGTTTGGTAATAAGGAACCAATTACAAGTTGGCTAGTTAGCAACCACAGAAGTCAGCAGTCTAAATGTGTTATTTACTTATCCTTCTTCTAGTTGATCATACCAGAGTCGTTCTACATGATGGTGATCCGAATGAACCTGTTTCAGATTATATCAATGCTAATATTATTATGGTAAGTTTATTTGTGCTGATTTGAGTCTTTGTCTTGCTATCCCCACCTAAAAAACAAATGAAACTCATTTTGCAGCACATAGTTCATTGATATTTGTTTTGGTCTCTAGCCTGAATTTGAAACGAAGTGCAACAATTCAAAGCCAAAAAAAAGTTACATTGCTACTCAAGGCTGCCTACAGAACACCGTGAATGACTTCTGGAGAATGGTATTCCAGGAGAACTCTCGCGTTATCGTTATGACAACAAAAGAAGTCGAAAGAGGAAAGGTAAAATGGAACCTCAAGCAGGCCCCAGTAAAAGTCATTGTGTTTGAACACAAATAAAGACTAAAAAGGAGTCTGGTGGCACTTTTAAAGATATTTATTTATCGCATGAGCTTCTGTGGGCGAAAAGTAAGGACTAAAGAGACTTCAGTCACATTGACTTGCAAGCTTAAAGAGGGTGACCTATATGATTGCAATTTCCATTGCAGACCTGGGTCTTGATCTGCAAGGTGCTGAGTACTCTCTCCCCTCAATGAGGGCAGCTGGAATCAAGGACACATTCAGCTCCCAGGATGAGCTCTTGTTTAATAAGGCTGCCTAAATTGTAGCTGTCTTGCATGTATTTATTTATTGCAGAATCACTCAAAGGCAGAGGATGGTGAAAGTACTGGTGCAGCCAGACTGGCATGCTGAATACTTTAATGAAGTTAACACTCTGTGGTTAAAGCTAAAATATTGCTGTTTATTGGTATCAAAGCCAAACTCTATTGGTTACAAGGCCTGGATGGATTCTACTTGTATAAGCAGGCTGTGGGTTTTTATTACCATGAAAATACATTTCTTGGCATGCACCACTTGTTTACTGTAAATTTTAATCTTAAGTGAAATTTTCTGCCATGTGTTCACTGCAAGCCTAAGTAACATTTATTTCATGGCCAGAATGTGTTTCTCCTCTTCCTTCTTTACTTTCACTGCTTTCCATATTGGTTTTGATAAAACTCTTTTGGTTTGTACATTGAGCTAGTCAACTAGATAGTTACAGCACCCACATGAGACTCTCCAAAGCAGGAATGATTTAGCACTTCATTGCTGACATCCTGTTTTCCCTCTAAGTGCAGACTCTGTCATGTTCTGCATGAGCACAGCTGCTCTCTCAACCCCAGTGATCTGGGAGTCTCTAGTGAACTAGTCTGGCAATACCAGCATTTTTAAAACTTTGACTGAGAGAACTTTTACACTAATCTATCCCTAGAACCTCATTTTGTTTCTTTAAATGCAGAGAGGTCTCATTTGCTCCTCCCTCCTGCAGTCTGGGGCTGCTATTCTGTTTCTGGCTCCTCAACTCATGGTGTGTGTGAAAAGGGAAACGATAAAGAGAAATGGCTCAGAAATCTTGACATATTGGCAATGATAATACCCCCCACCCCTGGCTTGTGTGCAGCCTGGTTTTCTCTCACAGGAGTGCTTTGCTTTGGATTTTTGCAAACACTTTTGCTGATGGTTTGTACTTGTTCTGTTAGTTTGTGTTTTTCGGTGTTCTTTCCTTTACCTCTTTGTGTTTGAAATCTTATAGGTCATGTCTTCAATAAAAAGAAGGTATCATACCACTTCCTCTGATGGGAGTCTTGAAGAAGGCTAAGTGAGAAGATAGCTAATGCTCTGTTATGGAATGAATACGAGACAATATTTTCCGTCTGCTCCACTGCATAAAATAATGAGGAATTTTAATACACATAGTACAGAAGATGGATATTTGTAGCTTTTGTTGGCGTTCTCTCCCACCTTAAAGTCTCCCATCTGCTATGACTAGGTTGTGGGTTGGGCCTTTTTTGATTTCTGAGTTGTTACAATCCTCCCTTCTTTCATTTAATAACAAAAAAAGAATAAAAAGACACCTCCTCCCTCCAAAACCCCCCCAAACGCCATAAATCAAGCAGAGACCCCTACCTTGGTGGCTTGATAAAGGGCTCAGTGCTGCAGGTTCCTGCTACTGAAAGTGCAGTGAAGAAAAACCAGCTGGCCCACTGGAAGGTGCAGTACCGTGGCTTCCTCATTCCTAGAACATAGTGAAGAGATTTTGGGTGGCTTCAAAGGAACCATGTTTCAGAGCACCCTCAGAATCCTCTGGCTGCTTTGCTTCTGGCCAAGTGGGCAAGGCTCATCTTGACTTTCATTTTTGGTTTATGCTTTTATTAAAGGATTGCTAGATGCTCTAGCAATAGCCATTTTGTATAAGCTTCACTCTTTCTTCCTCCAGTCAACACTTCTGCTGCACACTTCCCAACTTTCTTGGCATTTGTCTCTAAATCTTGCCAGTATGCTCTCATCATTAATGGCATAGCCCTTTAAAATGAATCAGGAATCAGATTATTAAAGTATTTCATCATGTGCTGAGTGTTCCTGAGAAATGCTTCACACTTTTCTCTTTAGTAATCACTGGTCATTGGCCTGGTTGGAGTGGAAACTTTTATACACCAGGCCAAGATACTTTTTAGATCTGCAGAAATGGGAGGAACGCATCTTTCCCACAGAAAGTGACTTCAGTAACAGTTTGCATAAGGCATTGGTTTTTGAGCTTCTTTTTCTTGAGACCCACTTGATAAATATCACTTATGTTGGTGGCCCAACAACTACATCTTCGAGCAACACGTTCCAGTCTTTTGGTGGTGGCATTGGGGGTGCTGCGACCCAGTACCTGTGGGTTTGCCTTCCAGTACTGGGTCCCGACCCTGTGTTTGAAAACCTCTGGCTTAGGGCAGTAACGGAGCCTGAAACTGTTTCAGATCTATCTAGACTCTTAATATTGCAAAATATGCAATAGGAGAAGCAAACTAAAACAAATCATTATGAATTAAAATAATTACCTCACTAATTATCTCCACCTTGTGTATCTCAAAATAAGGATGTCTTGGAGGGAATTTACTGAGTTGACGTATAGTGCATTCTCTCTCCCTCTCCCTCTCTGCCATGCTGATGACTCATTAATATTGCACATTATCATTGAGACTATGCCAGCAGCTGCTTCCTTGTTTAATATCTTGCATTAAAATGGCAAATTGTTATTGCTGTCTACTTACATCCAAGATGTGGGTTTCAGTGCAGCTTGTGCTTTTTGTGTAAAATGCACCCAAACAAAAGCCGAGTTCCAAAGCACCATGGCAAATGTGTAGGCAGATGTCCTTCATTCAGCATATCTGCTCATGTTGGCAGCAAGATACTTTGCTCTGTCATATTTTCCTATCTACTGTTGAATTTTGGCAGTGAAATTATTTACCTTCAGATGCACATTTGTGGGGAAATTGTTTTCTACAGTAATCTGTGGGTGGTTTGCATTTGATATTTCTAGAAAATCTTCCTATATCTGCTACACATTATTCATCCTTGTGGTGCATGGATTGAGTTTGCGTTCGCAGGTTCTTAAGAATCACATGTAGCTATTCTCAATTGCTGTTTTCACGTGGTTCTGAAGAACTTGCTCCTTCTTTTCTGGACTACATCATCACAGGCTATAAAATAGTTTTCCAAAGGAAGAGTGGGGCACTCAAATCTAAACAAAGCTTAAACGGCCACACAGCATTCTGCATCCCATGGAGAGCAAGTCCCCATTGTTTGGATGGTCTGGAGGGTCCAGTGAACTTTCTGTGCTCTGATTTCTAAATGAGTTGGAGGGCAAACTTCTTTCTTGGTGCTTCTGTGCTAAAAATGGCCCATTTTTTTGTCTGATTCTTGTAGCTTTAAGTATTACCTTTTAGAGCTACTTGTGAGGTAAATGCATTCTACCTGAAGTTCTCTCTCTATTAAAACTCCTTTAGAGGTGGGTGTGTCTCATACTTCTAGGCTTTCTTAAAATTTTATTTTTGGATTCTGTTGAAGATGAGGTCAAGCCAGCAGCATCAAGAACACTGCTGGGAAGTAAAATTTTTCATTTTTTTCCCCACCAAATATTCTTCATTTTCTTGGGCCCTCTGAGTTTCCTTCTGTTCTTTTTTCTGCCCATCTTGCACAAGGAAAAGAAATAGTCTCCTTGAATGGGATGTTAGGTAAAACAGGCAAACCTGGCTTTGCCTTTTAAGCTAGTCTTAGCTGATCAGCACCAGGCTATTAATTGTGTGAAGTGCATATTTCTGTAGACTAAGTCTAAATCTTCAGAAAGTTGTGTTTTTAAAAGCAAATCTGGCTTATGAAATCAGATATTAACAACTTTTTTTCTTGTGTCTTCCAGAGTAAGTGTGTCAAATACTGGCCTGATGAATTCTCATTAAAGGAATACGGGGTTATGCGTGTTAGGAATGTTAAGGAAAGTGCAGCTCATGACTATACGCTAAGAGAACTGAAACTTTCTAAAGTTGGTCAGGTATGTATGTCAGTAGCTTTCCTTTTTTCCTTTCCATTTTAGTTTGTGTTTTCTAGTTTCTAACAAATATTTGTCTGTCTTTTATTTAGGCTGACAAAAATAATGGCTGACAGGACCAAGCTTTCTACTGGCGGGGAAGAGGGGGGAGAGAGTCTGCCTGTCTGTCTGTGTAGGAACAGGCTTTTAGTTGGATAAATTGAGCCCTGGCTTCCACTTTGAGGCATTAGTTCTAAGTGAAGTAATTTGGGTTATTTGCTGTTGGGATCATGTCTTTACTCTCCAGATTCTTGTATTTAAGCACTTCAGCAGAGAACAGGTCTCTGTAGATCTGTTGGGAGGCAATCCTTAAGGACAAACCAAACCATCCTTCAATCTATTGAGGTACTTACAGGTGACCCTTAACTGTAGCATGAGTGCCTTGCATCACCTCAATTCTTGACGTACTGATGTAATGAGTGTTGTTTGTCTGTTTCTGATCTGGGCGCTTTCCTGTTCACCAGGACCAGTGTAACTCGCTCCTGCCATAGTGCCAGGTTTGAATGTTCTACCGCTTATTTATTCTTCAGCACACAAAAGTATGCCAGGTTGATGAGTATATGGCGCAGCATTGTTGCCCTGTGACAGGGGGAGCTACAAAACAAGGGGTGGCAGAGGAGGAGATAAGCTTACTTGTACAACAGCATGCTTGATTTCAAAGGGTGCGAAAAGGAACTGTCTTGACTTGCAAATGTTGAAAGCGACGCTGGATTTGAAGAGTATGAATGAGTTGGGTTGGCAAACCAATTTGGGCAGAGTGTTGTATCTGCAAGGGACAGTGTGGAAAAAGATGCTGAGGGAGAAGCAAACAAGCACGTTGCTTTGGCCAATGTTGCTGCCAGAGTGAGTTCTTAAATGGTGGGTCAGGGGCAAGCACAACCTGGCAAGAGACTAGGGTCCTGATTCAGCAAGTAGGAAGGGATGAGCGTCATCCAACTGAAGTCAGGTTAGGGTCTAGGTCAGGTAAGTGGGCTGGGCCGAATCCTGCAGCGTCCTGAAGGTGAGGACAAGAAGTTGCGTATTCAGGCAATAGAGGAGCAAGGAGCCAGGAGGGGATCAAGAAAGCAGACAATGTGGTTATACTGCCAGGTCAGGAAGGACTGTCTTGGGGGCTGTGTTCTTATGGAGTGGAGGGAAGCAATGTGAGTATTAGGGAAAGTTACAGTAATCAGGAAGAATGCATGGCCTTTTAGTTTTCGATGGTGTTAAGAAGTTGATCGGTTTCCATTTTAAAGCTAAGTCTGACTTATCCTGGAGCAAAAGATACTTTTGGGTTTGTTTCTGTTGACATATTTAATTCATTCATGTGTGTTGGTGGATGTCTTTCAGGGGAACACTGAAAGAACAGTCTGGCAATATCACTTCAGAACCTGGCCCGATCATGGAGTACCCAGTGATCCTGGTGGTGTTCTAGACTTCTTAGAGGAAGTCAACCACAAGCAGGAAAGCATTGCCGATGCAGGCCCTGTTGTGGTGCATTGCAGGTACGATAATGCAACTTCACTCGTAGCATTTACAATAAACTTCTTTAAGAGTTAGAAATGTCTCATTCCGAAAAGCGCCATTTTCCCCTGGGTCTTTGGCTTCCTGAGAAAACACTTGAAGTTCTGGGGGTTTAAAGGTGTGTAAGATTGAGCATCAGGAGGGTAGTTTAAAAGTGAGTCTCATCTATACAGTACATTTTTAAACGATTTAAGTTCACTTCTGATGCAGTATCATTGGAATCTTAGTCTTTTTTAATGTTGGTTTTATTTTTCTGTCTTTTCCCTAAAGAGGAAAAGCTTCCCCTCACCCCTGCAAATCTAGTATTGGTTGCTTTAAAAATGAGACACTTCTATATGAGGCTATAGGAGAGCCATGACTTTGTGCTTCTCTAATCCAAGTGTGTTTACTGAACTCCAAAATATGAATTGTACTGTTCCATTGTGTCACTTCTGTCTTCTCCAGCTATATCACACTTTATAGTTAGTTAAGCACTTGGCTGCCCATCTTGGAACTCCATTTTTTTGATAATGATGTCTGGAAGTCCAGTACATCTTTATATTGGACATTTATTTAGGGTGGGCTACTCTGACTTCAGCACCTGTTTAGAAAGAACAACAAAATGACTCCCTTATTTTTTGACAGTGCTGGGATTGGACGAACAGGGACTTTTATTGTGATTGACATTCTTATCGACATAATCAGAGAAAAAGGTAGGTCCCCAGCTCATTTTCTTCACAAGTCTTGTGAAAGTGCCATTTTATGTGGGCTGTGAGAAGGGAACAATTTGGAGAAGTTGCAAGTTGACTCCATGGTAGGGCACGTTTGGGTCATTCTGTTACCATGAGCTGTTTAGCAGTCAGGCTCTCTTCATGCTGACCAAACAGGAAATGGGAAATCAGAATTTCCAGGGCTTGAGAGGAAGAGCTATGTGCTACTTACATGGCCATGATGCAGCAGAGGGCAAATGTCCAGAGTGGTCAAAACAGAGACTTATGGGTAGCTTATGGAGGCTAGTGGTGAGTTATGTAGGGCTCTGCTTACAGTGATAGCAATTCAACATCTAAAATTTGACTTCAGTGCTACACCATTTGCAGGAATGATTTCATTAAGTCAAATTTCAGCTCGATTTAGGTTGCTGTGACTGACATGCGAGTGGAGAGTCATGCTTTAGATGGTCAACATAAGCAGCATCATATCAACATTCATTGTCAGTGTAGACCAGCCCGAGGTGTGTTTGTGCCTGGCAGAACCACATCTTTTGGGATGTGCTTCTGTGGATTTCAATGGGAGTCATATGGCCAAAAATAAGATTTTGTGCATATCCACTACAGTGACTATGAATTCCATATATTTTGCTGGGATACCTGCATTTTGCCAACACCTTTATTCTGGGATTACGCATTTGTATCTAGTATTTGCCATCTTTGCTGTCAAAACATTTTAATTTTCTTGGTTTCCTATTTGTGATGCAAACTTGTGAGGTCTCTAAAGTTACGGTTGACAGACGACTGTGTTACTATCCTTTTATGTAGCTCAACATAAAGTTAATGCTACACTGATGTAAAGTCTATGCTGATCTGAAGAATGCTCATCACTTGTCTCCTCTTTCAGCTGTGGAGGGGTGGATGTTTTCTGTAAGCTCTGAGTTTTCCTACTCTACCTTAGTGTCCCATGCTATGATGAATTTTTCTTGCTGAAGACTGGACATGACTTTATTTGGAGTTTAATAGGGTAGTACAAAGTAATGGTTCCTTCCTCCTCCAGAAGTAAGCAAGAGTCTCAAACTCAAATTTTCCCCCTAAATTATCATCACACTAGCACCCAAATGTGCTGTATACCTTACATTTGCAGGGGAAAACTGTCCCAAAGAGGTGACAAGCAGAAGTGTGTGTGTGCGTGTGTTACACTGCTGCTGTAGCACTGTGGTGCTCTCTTATAGGTGTGGACTGTGACATTGATGTTCCGAAGACCATTCAGATGGTGAGATCGCAGCGGTCAGGGATGGTTCAAACTGAAGCACAGTACAGATTTATTTACATGGCAGTACAGCACTACATTGAAACACTGCAGCGTAGAATTGAAGAGGAGCAGGTATGTTGGTCCCAAACTTATCATGTTCCTAGTGCAGTGATAGCTATTAAGAACCTGCTATGATGACAGGAACAAGCAGAATAACCCAGTTGCTGTCTGACTTTTTGAGGCATATCTACTGTATGGTCATTGTAGACATCATGAAAAGACTTGTTCTATTGCACTATTCATTCAGAGTTTTACTATGTATTTCTAGTCTCTACTGTTAAAAGACTTGCTGAAACTGAAGGATATAGATCATTCTAAAGTAGTCAGAAAGCTGAGTTTTCTGCCATCTTGGAGGAAGGGAAAGTTCCTCCATCACCATTCCTACATACAGTATCTTCATGGAAATTACAGCAGCATCTGAGGCTGAGTTCCGCGTTCCTTGTTGTCTCAGAACTCCCATTAACATCACTGATTAGGTTAGGAAGTGCAAGAAATGAAACGTAAAGACTCTCCATCTTAATAAAGAAGATTCCCTTATGTGTCTTTGTACATCATGTGTCTTTCAACAGTTATTTCCAGTCTCTATGTCCAGAGTGGGCAAAAGTGGGTCACAGCTAGGTGCCAGCAATTTTATTCTTGGTCACCAGAGGGCACTTCCCCATTACATTTATGCAGTGGAGCTAGGTGACAGGCTGCTAAAACTGGCCACTATGGTGACTATAAACTTATTTTTTGTTGAGGCTTGCACTATGTTTAGTCTGTATTTAAAGGGATATCACTGTATTCAACATTAGTTGCTGCAGCACTTGTATTGGGAGTTTAATTTTTTGTGTTAATTAAAAGGGGATTATGTTGGGCTTAATTTAAATCTTTAGCTTCATTCTTTAGAATTTTTCATGCCAATGTTATTGAAGCATAATATCCAAGGAAGAGAGAACATTTGGCTAATTTATATTTAATTTTTTAAAAATTTTATATCTTTTATCCCTTGTAACAAGGTAAAGTGAGTGTATTGGCTAGCTCTGGATTAGTTGAAGTCAAACATGCTTTGCTCTGGAAAGCTGCAGCAGCCCTAATCCACCTTTGCAGATTGTTTATGTTGTGTTGTAATGGAGAAATGACTACTGCTATCTTTTTCTTCCTTGGCTCTTTGATTCTTTCCACCTTTACCCTACATGACTGCCAGCCTGGGTTCTTAGTCTTATCTAGAGTGGCAGGGATGTTCTCTTTAGGAGTTCTCCATACTGCTGTGGAGATTACGTAGCTAAAGCTGTTGATCTTTCTCCCTCTTCCAAGAACATTGACGTCATCTGCTACACAGCTCATCTCCAATGCCTGTAGAACAAGAATCCTTGGGCTCGTCAGACTTTTTCTTTGTTTTTGGATCTGCGATGTCCTACCTTGCATTAAATCTCACTGAAGTTTGGAAGTGCATGGTGTTCTGAAAAGTAACAGCTTTCCAGAGTGTTATATAGTGTTCATTCCACTTTCAAACCTTCAGGAAATTGCCTTTACTGTCTCATGGTGTTTGCTTTCTGTTCCAGTATAAATGGAACTAATACAGTTCCAATAGCACTTGATCTTGGAATAAAGGAATCTACCTTTTCTATAATGGTCAGATTAAATCTGTAATCATGTCAAATTTATACTACTGTGCTAAAATGGTAACGAGACTTCTAATGAATTCTAAGTTTTTCTTTACCCTAATACAGGAATAATGCTTCTAGTTGTCAATTAAAAAGGCATCTGATGCTCTTGTAGGAAGCTAATGTCATCCCTAAGCGACTTTGTGATATGATAGTGCTCTACATGTGCAGTAAGAGAGAGGAACAAAACCGGATGGAAATGGGTTGAGAGCATGAGTAGAATGAAGGAAGCAGCTGTGTGTCTCTTTGCCCCAATTTGCAGCTTATTGTGGGGTGAAACTTCCCTGTTTCCATCCTCCTTTCTACTGGTAGGAGCACCTTCCGCCCCAGTAGTTACGGAAGGAAAAGCTTAATGGGGTACAGAGCATCTTATTCCTACTCTCATTCAGAAAATGTCTTGAGTTGTTTGCCCAACTCTACTGCTGAGAGTCTCTGTCGTCTTTCAGCGTTGAGAGCCTCTGGCATCTTGTAATCAAGTATGATGTTAAATATTGCCTGTCTCTTCTGGATGTATAAAACCTGCTACAAAATGAACTGCTTTGGTTACCTTTGTTTTTGGAAGAAAATACATATATATTTTTAAGCTTTGAATTAAGTTGACTAATTATTTCTAATTAGGAATAATGGAAATGTGATAGGAATAATTACACTGAATAGTAGAAATAATTACAATGAATTAGCAAAGCGACAATAAGGAAAGCCTTAGATTTGCATCTTCATGGTTTGTTTTCTCTAATTTGTCAGCTCAAGGAACAGAGCTGACTTTTTGGTTCTGCTTCAAGCTGCGGGCTTATCTTACACTGAAATGCTGATTCACTACTGCTTTTAATCACATAGTTAGAAGGATGCAAAATCCAATTGTACTCTACAGCATAAGATTGTGACCTTTCCTGGCTATGTCCATATGAGAGGTATTACCAGTTCTAAAATTGGGGCAGGGTCTGAACTTTTATTCCCTTTTTACATTTGATTTTTGGAAGATTACAGCAACAAAATAAATTGTTTTGACCAGTGGTCAAAGTGATTTGTCAGGAGAAGATGGGAGGCAAAAGTGGTGGAGAACATCATCTTTTAGCAGCTGCAATGTATCACAACACAGGCTGGGATATTCAAAATTGTCTTAAGCGGCATTAGGAATTGAAGGCTATGTCTTTATTTGAAATGTTACTCTGGTGCTCCAGCATAGACACTCATTGCAGTGACCGGAAAGGTTCTCCTGTCATGGTGGTTAATCCAGTGGAAAGTGGTAGTTAGGCCAATGGAACAACTTTTCCACTGGACTTGTTCTGCCTACACTGGTGATTAGGTTGGCATAGCTAGTCTGAGCTGTTGATTTTTTTCATACCCCTCAGACATAGCTATGCCCAATGTAGACTATCCCAAGACGTGCAAAGAGGCTTTGAAAATCTCAGTTGTAGGACTGATTGGATTATCAGGTTCTACTGGTGTGAGCACTTGAAGAATGCACCTTGGAAAAACATTGGAGTAGGGCTGGCACTTGTGTTTGATCTTTTAAACCTTGACGTTGGTTAATATTTAACAACTGTTAATGTGTGCCCTAAACTGGAGAATGATGCCCAATTGTCGCACAGAGCAACTAGCTGTCACTGTCTGCTGTATAGTGAATGGTGGATACTTTAGCCAAGTCTGGATAAAGAAAACACATTCATGTTCATGTTCGTCAGCTGATGAAGTTGGCACATCTAGTTTGACTTGAGTAAGGGTTGGGTGGGCAGGAACTAAGTTTTGTGAAGGTTTTTACCCAAAGATGCCAATAGTCAAAAAGCTAGTCTTCACTGACGGTGGCAAATTTACCACTGTCAGCTCAGTCTTCCTAGTTGACTGACCGGGTCTGTGAAGAGCTGATCAGGAAGTTGATCGCTGAAGACCATGCCGGTTACTGGAGTAGCGCTGAGTCGAAGGGAATGCATTTTCTGTTGGCTCAGCACAGTGAAGGCACCACTGTACAAAAGAGGTAGGCAATCTAAGGGAGATACGCAATGTATGTTAGATAATTTGCATATCTTTCTTCGACTGCCGCCAAAATCCCCCCGCGGTGTAGACCTGCCCAAAGATAAGCCTCCATCCCTAGGAGTATCGCACCACATGTTATAGTTCCGTAAGGGAAATCTTATCTTTAACATTATATAAAATATAAAAAAAAACAAAAAACCTACTTTTTGACTAATTTATATTTAATTTCTTGAGTTTTAGATCTGTTGCCCTCTGGAACTGTAGGTTTCTCTTTTTACTGGCAGTTCAAAACCTGTTTAATTTTTGTGCTTACTTTTTCCAGAAGAGTAAGAGGAAAGGGCATGAATACACAAACATTAAATATTCTTTATCGGACCAGACAAGCGGGGATCAGAGCCCACTTCCACCATGTACTCCGACCCCAACCTGTCCAGAGTAAGTAACAGTTTCTGCAGATAGCAAAGGAATTCCAAAATGCTTGTGAAGTCAAGCTGATCTGACAATAGACTGGTTGTGGACTGCTTTTCCTATAATAGTTTGTTTCTAATCTTGTAACAGAGGCTTTCTCTGAGCAAACTCCTGATCTCTTTCTCTCCTTCCTTTCTCTTGAGTCTTTTTAAAAATTTTCCTGGTGTCCCCACAAATGGAATTTTTCAATCCTGCATTGATTTTTTTTTCCATTTGATTTAAATGGGGCTCGGTAACAAGGAACTTCAGTTCATTAAAATGTATGAAAAGGTTGTCTTGGGTGTGAAGCACTTAACTATGAAAAATACATTAGTTGATCTGTAAATAGAACATAAATTGTACAGGGGTCCATGCAGTCGTCAAGCATGTATCAGCATCCCCTAATGGTAGTTTAGGACAGCAAGTATATCATATATAAAAAAAAAAATTGTATCCCATGATGTGATCTGTTTGTCTTGCTTATTCCTATAGTGACCATCGCTTCAGTTTCTGAGCAGAGAGGAAATTTAGGTAGAGAAACTCAATTACCTAGGTTAGAAATTAGCTGCAGCACAGAAGTTTAATACCTCTATTCTTGTGAGTGTGGTGAGGTGGAGAGGAGTATCTTTGTTAATCCCTGATTCTGAGAAGGTTGGCTGGAAAGGAAGAGGAAAATCAGTTCACACTTTGCCATTCTGTTTCCCTGTTGCGTTGGTTTTTCTTGTTAATACCCTCAATGGCTAAGACTGCAGCACCACCCTATGGTAATCTTGCCTTCATTTTGGCCCAGGTTTTGTGCTGACTTAACTTTGTGCAATCCTCTTGATGTTCAGAGCTTTCATGGGGTGGAGTGTCACAGAATTTGTCCCATTGACTCTGAATCCAGAAACTGTCCTTTGAACAAATTTTTAGGTGATTTCATTGAATTATGTGCTATGTACTTATTTTCTAGTAAACCTGACGTTTTTCCCCTTTAAAAATCTGTCATTGTAGAATGAGAGAAGATAGTGCTAGAGTATATGAAAATGTGGGATTGATGCAGCAGCAGCAGAAAAGCTTCAGATGAGGTGTACAGAGACTTCCATGCAAAGGAAGGTATGTATGTTAAAAATTCTAGCATGGTCCCACCTAAAAGCTGCTTTGATTGCTTTATGGCATGGTTTAATATAATCACTATTCAGTTATGAAATGTATTTCATCCAAGAACCTTTGCAATAGTGTGAGTTGGCGTAGCAGTTAGAGTTCAACTTCATTTCCAGTCACTTGATTTGCCATTCGGGGAGCATAATATTTTGGACTCAGCGGAGCCAGATCTGTTCCACAGCACATTTTGGGCTGTGCCAGCCGAGACTGTTTACTCCATATTAATCAGTAAACTATTGAAGGGGCTTTTTATTGCCTAGAACTCTTTAAAAAAAAAAAGAAAGAAAAAGAACAGAAGGCTGTTAACCTCCACACTCCCAGCCCTCATGGTCCAGCATCCAAAGACAGGAATTCGAAGGAAAGGATGATGAGTATCTGATGGGCAGGTATTGTCAGAAAAGTGACTTTCAGAATGGCCTCTTCTCTGACTGCTCTCACTTAGCTTAGTCCTGCAACCTTCAGGGGCATCAGATCCTGCAACCTTCCCCAATGTGCAGCAATCTCATGGAGCTCATTGGGCCTGTGTGTATTTGGGGTGGGGTGGGGGGATTGCTTGATTGGCCTGTTATTTTGGACTAGTAAGGGAGAGTGGGGTGGATACTTTTCTTCTTCTGACTGTAGAATATTTGTTACGAGCACAGATGTAAGAGGAAAGCAAGGATCAAACCGTCAGATCTCAGTGAGGGTCTGAAGCACAAGCCTTTTTTTTTTTTATCACATTAAATAATTCTGGGTTATGTAAACTGAGCCAGTTTGTTTTGGAAGTCAGTGACAATAAATCTAGGAATTCTCTAATGTCAATTATATGCGGAACCCTGTTTCTGCGAGTAAGTCAACTTTGAAACCTAAGTAAAACAAACAAACAAGGAGTCCTGTGGCACTTAACTAACAAATATATTTATTGCATGAGTTTTCGTGGGAGAAAATCCCAGTCTGACAGAGTGGGATTTTCTCCCATGAAAGCTCATGCAATAATTGGTTAGTCTTTAAGTGCCCCAGGACTCCTAATTTGTTTTACTGAACTAGACTAACACCACTGCCCCTTGGGATCTTTAAAACTTCAATGAAACTTGGTGCAAGATTTTAGCACCTGGGTTTAATGTGCTTGTGTGGTGGGACACGTCAGCGTCAGAGAGGTGGCTGAGTCATTGAGCTGTGAACATATGGTTTACGGAGACCTTTGTATGATTGATTGTAATTGTTCCATCAGAGATGGCCCCCACGCTGACCAGCAGACTGTAACCAGTATCAGAGTTGAAAAATGGTCCTTAAACAAGGTGTTTGTTAAATGAGTCATGGTCTGATAATCTGTCGAACGGGTTTTTGCAGTATTTCCTGTTTTGACACCACATTTTCAATAGCTCCATAATTATTATTCCCTAGATCCAGGGAATAGTACACATCTTAAAATCCTCTCAATTGCGTATTACCACCCACTCAGCCCTTAAAGGATTAAGCTATTAAAACCAATTTTAATTTACAATGAAAGTGTGCCTTCAGACTTCATAAGCAAGATGGAGCATTAGTGCAAATCTCTGGCCTTTGCTCTGAATGGCCCGACTTCTGTGTGTTGGTGCTGGGATTCTTTTGTTGAAGTGAACTGGATGTTTATGGAAGATATTATATAGACAGCCCTGGAGACAAAAGCATTCCATTTCTGGAACAAATCTAACATAGACGGCTGCAGTTCGAGCTTCCTCGGGCTGCTTTGCAAGTGTGCTTAGATCCTGGCCTACACCAGGGACTTGGAGACCACCTAAGGAGGCAGGGCAGCAGTCTGTCTAATCTTTGGCATCTTACTGACACTGTCAGAAAAGTGCCAGCTGTGTTTTGTCTGATGTGAACAAGTGTCCACAAGGAACTGGACTGCAATTATTAATTGACTTCAGGTCACAATTAAATATGAATGACTTTCAGTCACTGCCAGCTCAGACCAGATGGGAGCCAGGGCTCTGGAGTAGGAAGTGAAGGGTTTGTATCCTATTATCAATATGTCATCACTAAACTAAACCCTGGCCTTCACTCAGACAAGAACTTGGATTGAGTCTTGCACTATATTTAAATTCCTATAATTTTTTTTGGCTGCTCCTCAGTCAAATGTAATGGAATATGTTTCTTTCCCTTTTTCTGGTTCTCATAAGCTAGCTGAGTATTGCAGTTTTTTTTACTAGAAACATGGCAAAAGATCTTCGATCTTTGAATTGAAGTTTCAAATGAATTTTATTCTAAAGTTAAGTTTGTATATTCTTTTGATGCATTCTTAAGTTTTGGGCCAAAACTATCTTATGGTGACTCTTTAAAGAATTAACAGTCTAGTCTATTTTTGTTGTCCAAGCCAACTGCAGCGCAAAATGAACAGCATAAATGGTGAAAAGTGAATGAGATCTTAGTTCTTTCAGCATCTACGCTAAGAAATAGGTAATCATCTTCCTTTTATGTTTAAAAAAAGGGCTTCAGACCTGTCACTACCCTTTTGACAGAACATGTTTTATAATTTTAAAATAACCATGGAAGAGGTAGGATATGCTACTCCATGTGAAGGTTGGAAGAAGACCAGACTATCTGTATAAACTGGTGGGATGTTGATAGTTGTCTGAAATGCCACCTGGTATTTTAAATCTAAGGTCAATCACTGCTGTTTATGGTAAGGATCAAAATTAAGTATATTTCAATGCAAGTTCAGAATGATGACTAATTACAGTACATGTTTCTAAAGGGCTTTTAATTTTTTTCCCCCTTCCCAGAGATGAATTTTGTTTTTAAAAAAAGGTCAAGAAAGATGGAAGAAGCTTCACATGAAGAGTGAACTTTTGAAGACTTGGTACCTTTTTATTTATGGTGTTTAACCCTTCAGTAATAGGCAAAACTTAAGACCATCTAAAGATCATTATATTCTTTCTCTGAAATACCTGATTTACAATTGCTCGTTTTTCAGTTAAAAAGGAAATCCTCTCTACAATGTAGAAAGATATTTTGTAGAATCTTAATTGTGAATCCAGCCAACTGTTAGACTGGCATTCATCTGCTTCAGATAGCATTTTTATTTCAAAATGTGGTTATTTAGCATTATTTCTTACCAGAGCAGTTGGGGGAATTTTTTTTTTGTGCGGGGAAGCAATGAGCTGGGTAAGCCTATTATATAAAATATTAATGGGAACAATACTTGATTTGTTTGAAGACAGTGGATCATCCACATTAACAGTCAGCTACAAGAAAAATTTTGTCCAAACACATTTCAAACTTGGTCTGACTTTGACAGGGGTGAGCAGTTACTGTTTGACATGAAGGTGCTTATTGTGACAGCTGATGGCTTTGATTGCTTCTCAACAGAGTGGCTCGATGGGCTGTTTTTGAGTAAATACAAAAAGTAGCCTTTGCGTCAGACAAGAGCATTCTCTAGTTGACTTGTACCGAAGATGCCAATTTACAGCCACTCCATCAAAAAATGCAGCTGGCTAGCAACTGTGGGGATGCTGCCTATGTTAATTTGTCAGTGTTCATTTATTAAGCAGGTCAGACCAGACATGTGGAGATGCTACGTCCTAGGAAGCTACACAGTGGCACTTGATAAGATTAAAATAATGAAACTAACAACCTGCTGTGCAGCGTGTTACCTTACGCTGAAGTAAACCCCTTCTTAAAAAATACAGTTATTGGCCTTTCTGGTTCTGCGTAAGGCCTTATACTAACAGAGGTAGCTCATTTCAGAGTTGCCTGGGGAAAGGGACTACGTGGAAACTAGCTATCACCTAAAATTGCCTTAGTGAAAAGAACAGTGCAGGTACCAGTCAAGAATAGCTTGTTCTGGTCTATTTCATCAGGCAGAAGTTTCACTAACATTCTGCCTAAAGTGCCTTTCAGAGCCACATCCAATTTGCTGTCAATGTTTTGTTTTGGGGGGGGGGGGGGGAGGATACTGCATCTTTCTCTAAAACCACAATTGATGGTTCTTAATGCAACAAAAATCTCCCAGAGTGATGGCAGCAGTGAGAGGTGCTGTTACAGAGCCATAGTTAATTGGGTTTCTTCATTTTCAGAAGAAGGGCTGTAAACACTTCAGTTTCCTGCGTTAAAGAAACTTTGCCCTGTCGTGTTGTTTGTCTCTGGGTCTCCCATTGGACCTGTAGCAGCTGAAAATGTGCTGATAGGAGGATCACGACCTAGGAGTAGGTACCAGTAGTGTCTTAGCAGCAACATCTTCTCACTGCTGGGGGAGTTCTGTGACTTATGAAGAAGCCACCAGGGGATGTTAAGGAATTATCATTTTGATTTAGAGTATGCAGGTAATGGTCGTTATTGCATTGCTGTACGTGCAGTAAGGGTGCAGAGGTGATGAAGTTACATTATTGGTTATATCAGTCATATTATGCAAAAGCCTAGAGTGTAATTCATGCAACATTTGTTTTGGGCCTCCGTTGATGTGTGGATTGAGTTAGCTTACCCTGACCGTGCTTTGCAAAGTCAAATACTTCGTTTTATGTTGTCTGAGCTGAATGAAGGTGCATCTTTGTTACTTGTACTTCATTGCTATACCTCTTGTCTTCTGATTCTGGAACTATTGCCACCAGCATGCCCTACCATGTTATTTGTGTCTTGATGTCGTAATGAATTGTGCATTCACTAACTTTTATACCTTCTCTAGATCTAACATTCTTGTGGTGTGAGGAAAAGATAATCAGTTTTCATCTACTTGTGTTCATTCAGTCACAAATACAATATTTGCTTTGTAGCACCTTCCATCCCCAGCCTCCATATATAATTTCATCATGTTGACCGTTTTCTGCAAAGGTTAAATGGGGATCACTTAAGTGCTATGCTGTGTTTTTTGAATTGAGTATTTCAATAAGTCTAAATACCTGTTAATTGAAAATTTTGTGTAGGATTACACGTTGAAGTACTGTGCTTCATAGGATGCAGCGAGGCTTTAAATCAGGAGGAAATGGAGGATTAGAAATAGTTTAGCAAAATTAAAGTTCAGAGAAGAAACCGCACCTGTGTCGAAAGAGCATCGGATCCCCTAATTAGTAGCTTATGAACTGCACTAATATGACCTGTCCTAAAGATTGACTTGTATAGGCTGCCACCAGTAACATGGCTGTGTATTCAGCACAAAACGGCCTATCTTAAGATAGCTTTTAAGCTCTGTAGAACTCAACTCTCTAGTTATTTGTTCTTGGAACTGGGGAAATCCCACTGGTCTAGAATGAGTGTTAATCTTCAGAAGCACATGATGGATGAACGTTTTTTTAAATGAGAAAAGATTCTAGTGTTTTTTTTAACTGGAGCATCTGGCCCTGATGAAAACCAGAGAGGGAGATCTTGAAAGTTACAAACCAACTGCCTATCAAACGTAGCTGACAGAAGAGTAACTTCTCAGCATGTCTTTCTCTTTTGCTTATTGTTTTAAACATTGGTTGTTTTGTTACAAATCAGATGAGATACAAATGTTCTTTTGGTACAGGGGGGAAATGGATACTTTGGTTTCCTGTATTTTTTGTGAGCTTTTAAAAACTAACATCATTCTACAAGCTATTGTTGTAATGATGGAATGGAAAAGGGATGCAGTTTTGAAGTGTTCAGCTGTAGAAGACTTTATACCACAAGGGAAATTTAAACCAATTCTGAAGGCACAATGTTATATGCAGCAAGAATCTGCTGCATACCTCATTTACTGAATGTTTTCTAGTATACACTTTAATTTCAGGTAACATTTATTAGGACTGATTAGTTCTTTTATTTAATCTTGACCAAACTTTTTTTTCTCTTGAGTATAAGTGTTCAAAACCGCAACTTCATTAGCTGTATCCTAGCTGTAAAATTTGTTTCCTTTTTCATTGTAGGGATGGGATAAATCAAACAGTTGGTACTAGAACAGTTTTTTTTTCATAACTTCATTATTTCAAATTAATTTTTTTCCATTTTTAAATGGCAAACCATGTAATTGTTAATTGCAAATCTGATTATTTATGACACTTGTGATTTTTTTATTACAGTACTAAAGGCTAATGAAAAAAGATCCTTTATTAGGTGGTCTAGACCATACTTTTATTTTTTCCTGCAATGTATGAAGTATTGTACCAGAGTATTAAATGAAATGTAATATTTTATTGAAAAGCTCTATCCTTTAAAAGGAGGACTTTTAGGATGTCATCAATTTGATGTGAATCATGTAAATGTTAATAATGATGCGCTGTTTTATGATACATGTAGTGTTTCAAAAGACTCACTGCCTTTTGCCCACATACATTCTGTAGATCTTTTACAATTGTCAAAATGTGACATTAAAAGACTAGATCATGTATAGAAATGTTAGTGGTTGTTCATTGTTTCCCTGCTGGTATTTATGGGTGTTAGTTCAGCTGCTTTGCTAGCTGCCAGGTTACATTATCGGAATAAAAGCATATTTGTAAACATCAGAGTTAAAAATTAGGAATAAAAATCATTTTCTTATAAGATGGCTTTTGACCATGACTCTACTCTTTTCCTATAACCCTTCCATTAAAGTCACAGTTTCTTCCACTCTGGACTGGAAAGTGTTTCAGTTTTAATTCCATTCTGCCTCCCTGCCACTGGAGCTCTGTGTTGTGTAGAGAGTCTGGGCACTTCCTCTCCAGCTGAATGGTTAAGGTATGGTTGAACCCTTTAAAAGGAGAAAGGCGTGCGAGTTAATGGGGAGAAGAGAGAACCTGCCTTTGTGTATTTGGGAGCTTCCTTTGGGGAACCAGGGGTGGAGGGAAGCTGCTGCTTTCATTTTTCTGAGGCGCTCTCCTTCAAGCTGCTTCTTTTGTTTCTTGTAGAGACGTCGACTGTGTAGCTCACGTCTTCAGGGTTCTGATGTATCCTGGGATCCGTGTGTGCCAGCACTACGCAGGGATTCAGGAGGGGTAGCTGTGTAGGTCTGTATAAAGCACAAGCAACAAGAGTCCTGTAGCACCTTAAAGACCAAGAAATTTTGTTGGGGATAAGCTTTCGTGGGTGCCAGCCCACTTTGTCAGATGCAGAGGAGGCACTGGTGCTTTTCGGGGGCTTTGCTGCACCTTGCTACCTGCTCCTGTGGCAAGCTCTTGAAATCCTTGGGTCTCTGAAGCACTTGGAGCAGGAGGCTTTAAAATCCAGCGCTCTGCCTGTTCAATGGAGCGGAGCAGAAGGGTATGTGTGCCCCAAGTCCAACCACAGCAGGTCAGTCTAATTTTAGGCCTCCCTGCCCTGGCAGTATCCTGCTGTAAAAGTGATTGGAAACAAACTTTTACTAGGTGTTGTGTTACCATCATTGGTTTTTCAGAACCATGCGGCCTGCATCTGTCTCAGAGTGATGGGAGGTTACAGTGAATGAAACAGTGACACTGAGTCAAACCCCTCAGTGGATTGTGCTTAGATGTTGAGCTGTGGAAATAAACGAGCCAACCTATGCTCTTTCCAGCATCGGTGATGTGTTGCAATACAGACAGCCTGAGGAGATGCCAGTTGAGCACAGAGCAAATATCAGCTAACTTTGTTGTAAAACAAACTTAATCCCAAGGCAATGGAAAGGTGTAAGAATAATCGGCTGAAAGGCCGGGAGGAAAGCAGACGTCCACTTTTCAAAGCCTTTGTGGGTTTAAGCACAATCTGAATTCAAATGAGAACAGTAGCTACATAGAGCATCTTGGTTTTAAAACTGTGATCCTGCAGGTAGAATGGTACAAATGTGTCTAATAAGGGTTTGGATCCATTGCTGTGCATTGCATGAGAAATGCACGCCAAATGATTCAGATGAGTGTTAGATAGCAAAGGAGCATTGGTTCTTATGAGCAAAGTACGGGGCTGAGAATTAAACTGCTGCAGCAATAACACTTACCCTGTTCCTCTCACCCTTCCCCAGTGTTGACCTGGACAACTTTTAATAGTATATTTCCTCTCGCACTGACTGTCTTGATGTGGTTTATAGGTTTCAGCCAAACCCAACACACCCCCCTTGCACCATCCTGTTGCTCAAATTATTACATTACCTGCTACTCTATGTACAAACATGCTACTTTTACTTTGACTATCCCACCAATCTCTACCCACTTGTGCCATCCACATTTCAGCTTGTCAGTAGCTAAGAATACGAGCCCTTTAGAGCAGGGAGTATTTCTTTACGCCATGTTTGTGCAGCACTTTGCATGGTGGGGCTCTACTGAACTTTTGAGCCTTTACTGTGATGCAAATGAGTGATTATATGAATATCTGGTTAAAGTACCTTTAAAAATGTCCTCTAGTGTTCAGGGCAGGATACTTTGTACAGGAAAATGCATAAAGAAATATCAATGAAATCCATTTTTCAAAGGATCATAGAATTGTATAGGTGATGCAAGAAACCTAAACAGGCCATTGGATTTTAGAAAGGTGGAAAACGGAGGTGTCTTGCCCAGCTTATTGGATGTTTAAAATGTAACAGTTTGGCAAATATCTTTCCTGTAAAGGCAGCCTGGGTTAGTTGAAAGGCTGCTGTTTGTTTCCAGGATATTGAGGTACTTTTTGTGAAGTCCTTGTACACTACATTAGTCTGAGCTTTTAGGCATGCCCTTTAGACATGTTCTGTAGCATCTGTGCTTCACGTACCTGAAACTCTTCATTTAGTTAAAGGGCAAACATCAAATATATATAGTCCTCTCTTGTTTGTGATAGTTGGGGAAGAAGTTACCTCTAAGAATCATTTAATGAGGTGATGGTCCAGCCATCTTCAAAGCCACCTTAGATTCATGTTTATCCACAGAATAGGGTTAATAAACAACAGTTTGAGTGTAACTTAAACATCTGGCTTGTTTGGGTACAGCATTTTCTCAGTGGAGCCAGAATCTGGCATGAAGCTCTTTTTAAAATCCAGAACTCCCAGCCAGTCCACACTTGCTTGGCCCTGAGTTGCTCTAGGTATTTTTGTAAGCGATGTGCATGTACTGTTGCTGTGTGTAGGGATGGTGGTTCATGTGTGCCGAGCAGGGGAGGAAGAACGCGGCTCTCAGACTGGCATGCGTGTCCTCTTCCTGAAGCTGTGTGCCACGTGCAGGATTTTAGCTCTGTACCCTGCTGATGCTCTGAAAGGCTTCTGATGAAAAGGGGTCGTTCTGTGAATGAGTCTGATTGCTGTAAAAGCAAACTCCAAACAGCTTGGACTCATTCACCTGCCTGCACCCCAGGGCATTTGATCTGTTGACCCCGTTGAAGTTGTGAAATGCATTTTCTTGACTCCATATTGTGAACTGATTAAAAGACGAAGGCAAGTGAGACATGGTGTTAATATGAAAAACAAACCAACTGGCTCTTTGGAAAATACCATGACTTGGTTTGGTTGGAGACCAAGAAGGTGAGCAAGACCCTTCTGTCTTCCAACCTCTGCTCCCACACTGACCCTTCTCGTGTCTTTGGGCCACTGTTAAACTTCTCTGCTGCAGCAGAATGGGGCTGATTGATACTCTGCCTCACAGGCACATGGGGCAGAGGGACAGGGTGTAACCTGCTGGCTTAGGGGGAAAGTGCATGTAACTACGTAGTAAATGGGAGAACAGGCAGATTCTGAGCTGGAAGCCTCAAGGAAAATCGCATATTGTAATTTATGATTTGGCAGTCTTAAAATGCCCCCCTCGTTGGGCGACTGACTGCTGGAAGAGCGAGCATGGTTGTGTACCTGTGGCCAATTGGGGTTAAGGCCAGCCACTTGTGCCTTACTGAAGGCCAGGGCAGAAGCTGCAGGGAACAGAGGAGAAGCAGAAGGAGTTGCTGGCTGACCTCTCTGAGAGCTGAAGAAGACTTAGCTCAGTTGAGAAGGGCTGAAAGGGGCCATGTAGAGAAGAGCGGTCCCCGACAAAAGCTGCAGGACTCGCTGAAGGCAGAGCTGGGTATGAGCTTTTCTGCTGTGTGATGGCCTCTGAGAGCTGTTTGGATGGTTTGTTGTCCACCTCAGGCTATGGTGCATGAGCACTGAGAGCAGACCTTAGACGAAGGGAGGCAGCAACTTGGGGTGAGACCAGTTACCGGGACAGTAACGGTTCAGGGTTCAGAATGCACTGCAGGGCCTGCTGCCTTCTCCTGTCAGAAGCTTATGGTCAATTTACTGCTGGCACCAGGTGGAGCAGCCCTGCCGCCAACCCCAGGGCTCCAGTCTCTGCACCTGTCCTGGCCCTGGCTGCCGGCTGTGGTTCCCTGTCCTGGTCTCCGGCCCGCTCTGAGCCTCAGCCGCTGAGGCCTGGCCCCTGTCTCAGTGCCTGGTCCCTGGCCACCATCCCTACTGCAGCCCTTGGCCTCAACAGTGGCCCTGCTTCCAGCCCTGCTGGGGGCGCAAAGGGGTACATGGGGATGTGTGATTCAAAATGTTTGGGGACTGAGTTAGAGCCTCTACCTCAGAAGCTGGGAAAGACAAGTGCAAGTGTTATGGGAGCAGCTAACGCCTCGGCCCCCCCCCCAACTCCCCCATGAATTATTTCAGCCCTATCTTGTACAGCACCGTCATTCTTCATATAACGGGAGGGGACCATTACCCAAGCCTTTGGGAACCCTGCGAGAAGGGCAGAGGGTCAGTTTGCCCCCTTTGGATATGGACGTAAGGAACAAAAATGCTTTTTTCTACTTTCCTTCGTACTCTTAGGCAGACATCCATAATACTTGAGGAATTGCTCTGGTTTAATATAGGAGACAGCTCTGTGCAGGCTTATGTTTAAATAATAGAACTCTCGGTTGGGACTTTTTAGGCACAAACGCACAAAGACTTTCCCCATAAGGCCATGTTGTTCTGAGTACTTAATATTCACGCAGCATTGGTGCATTTATCACTGCGTGTTGGCATTCGCTGGAGAGCAGTGCAAATTCCCTCAGCCTCTCATACTTTTTATACATTAATCACAGAGGTTTGTGGTGACCTCAGGTGTAGTAATTAATTGGTTTTTCTGCACATCATCATCAATTTACATTCATGCTGCTTCCTGAGATAACGATCTGGAATATTTACAATGAGTCAAAGTTGGAAGCAGCTCCATGTATTGTTCAGCCAACAGGGTTGCAGATACATTGAAGTTGCTTTAAAATAGCCTGTGACACTTTTTGTGTGTGCGAATGAAGCACTAGAGCGGTCAGGGTTGATGACGATAGTGCAGTCTCAGGTACATATGGCAGATGTTGTATAAGATCTTTATTGCCCCTGTTCCAGTATTGTATAGCTTAGACAATTCTCTGCTGTTTACCCATAGCTATAGTGGCTGCGTATTAGGAAGTTTTTAAGAATGGCAGCTGCTCAAAATGTCTGCACAAGCCTGGCTTGCAGAGAGCTTGTAGGAATTCACTCTGCTTACAGTCAAACTGGACTTCCTACTCATGACCTGTGCTGGGAGACAGTTAAGGTATTTGGATCCACATCTCCTGAGGTAGGGGATCAGTGGCAAGTGGGTCGAGTACAGGTTCATGGATCAGTAACTGGTTAAAGACAGGAAACAGAGTAGGAATAAATGGACAGTTATCAGAATGATCTGGAAAGAGGGTTAAACAGAGAAGTGGCAGTTTACAGAGGATACAAAAGTAGTCAAGATAGCTATGTCCAAAGCAGCCTGCAAGGAGTTGCAAAGGGAGCTCACAAAACTGTGTGATTAGGGAACAAAATGGCAGATTAAATTCATGCTGATAAACATGAAGTAGACTTGTATGGCTAGAAGGGACCTTGAGAGGTCATCTAGTCCACTTTCCTGCACTTCTAGCAGGACCAAGTATTATCTATGCTAGTGGTTTTCAAGCTTTTTTCCTCGGGACTCAGTTAAAGAAAATCATTTATGCCCATGATCCAGCAATTACATTTTCAGCAATGCATTCCAGTCTTTTAGCAGTTGCAGAAAGGGGTGCTGTGACCTCGTACCTGAGGGTCTGTGACCCAGTACTGGGTCGTGACCCATAGTTTGAAAGCCACTGATCTACACCATCCCTGGCAGGTGTTTGTCTAGCCTGCTGTTAAGTCTCCAGTGATGAAGCCTTCACAACCTTCTTAAGCAACTTATTCTATTGTTTAACTCTCCTTTACGTCTCCAGCTAATTTAATCTTGTTTTGTGCCTTGGCCTTTCTAATTTTGTCCCCACATACTTGGGTTGTTTATATTTCTCCTTTGTAATTTGACCTAGCTTCCACTTTCTATATGAGGTGTTCTTAATTTTTTGTTTCAGATCATTGAGGATCTCCTGGTTAAGACCAAGAGGAACTATGGCAAGAGACTGATCTTTCCTACACAGTGGGGTCATTTGCTCTTGTGCCCTTAATAAGAAACAAACTGCCAATTCTGTTGAACTCTTGTTCCACTTAGACTTGTTACAGCGTCCCTGAGTTTACAAAAGTCTGCCTTCTTAAATCCATTTTTTATAGCGGTTTTCCCTCCTACCATTCCTTAACATCATGATCACTTTCACCCAAGCTGCCTTCTGCTTGCAAATTTTCCACCAGTTCCTCTCTATTCATCAATGTCAAATCCAGACAGTTCTATCCCTGACAGCTTTCTTCGCTTCCCGAAATAAACTGTCTCCAATACTTTTCACGAGTTTGTAGGATAATCTGGGCGATGCCCTGTTGTTTTTCCCAACAGATGTCTTAGTAGATGATGTCTCCCACTACCACCAAGTCTTGTGATTTTGAAGAATGTGTTGATTGTTTTAAAAAACCTTCATCCATCTCTTCTTCCTAGTTAGGTGATCTATAGGAGACCCCTGCGATGACATCAGCCTTGGTTTTTTTTTATCCTTACCCAGAGATTTTCAACAATTTTGTCAGCAATTTCCATCTCAACCTTAGTCCCAGGGTATATGTTTTTTTTACTAGGACAGGCAACACCTCTTCCCTTTTTTCCCTGCTTGTCCTTCCTGAGCAAGCTATATCCTTCTATTCCAATATTGCAGTCATGCGTATTATCCCACCACATCTCTGTCATGCCAGTTGTGCCATAGGTGTTTATTAGCTTGCATTTCAAGGTCTTCCTGCTTATTCCTTATATGTCCTCATGTTAGCAGACAAGCATTTAAGATGCTGGCTTGATTTCCTCTGTGTCCTCTTGTCTCTCCTTTATACCTTTGTAATGGCCCTTGCTCCCACCCAGATTCTGACCCTTCTCCAGGTCTCTGCGCTTTTTACTTAACTGTAGGCTTTTGTCACCTGCCCCCTGTCAAATGTAGCTTAAAGTCATCCTCACTAGGTTACCCATTCTGTATCCAGAGGTGCTCTTTAGATACCTAAAATGGTTTATTTTATAGCTGTAGTTCAAGACTGGTGGAGCTAGAGTCCTACCTGAAGAGACGTGAACCAGACCCATGTTTTCCAGTACCAAATGGCAGGTAAGAATTCTCTGTAGCTAAGATACAGAGGAGAGATTTTTCATAAGAAACAGTGCTAAGCAGTTCATATTCCCTGAAAGTGAATCTGACTTTTAAATAATATCTCCTGCTCCCTTCGGGCATCCAATGTATCACATGGGCCAGAGAGGGTACAAATGTTCATCTTCGCTCCGTCTTCTTTTGCGTTGCTGCTCCATTCTACATCCCACAAAAGACCCTCTTTACACTGGTTAATGGTGAATTCCTGCTCCCGCTCTCCTGCACCCATTTTCTGTTCCCTGCATAGCCTCCTGATCTGCCATTTACATAATACCATGACTACAGTCTCTGCGTAATAGAGATGTGGCTAAATGTATGAAATTTCAAAGCCATCTCTGAGGATGCTCATGCAAGGATTTCTCTGAGGATTAACCTTTTGATTCATAGCAATTCATAATTGCTACTGGTTTGGATCATTTCATAGGCCTGGATCTGCCTGGTGTTATGAACTTCAGGGCATTTTACTGTAATGTAGTAGAACAAATTGTGAAATAGGACTTAAAATTTTTGCATAATTTAGGTGGCAGGTGGGGGGAGGGAGATAGATCATGTATCAAATTAAGCAAATCATTGTTCCCCTGGTTTGGATCATGAGACCTTGGCCAGACTCTTCCTCTAAAGCCAGAAGAGAGCGGTAGTCTCGCAGAGTCCTCAGGTGATCACTGTAGTTGATGATTAACAGTTTCACTGGAGGAAAAAGCAAGTGGTGCCCATCATCCTCTAACAAGATAACTTAAATAACTGTTTGTGTTATAATTGCCCTGTTGCATTTGAGTTCCTGCCCTCTTCCAAACAAACTAGTAATTACTGAGAGTTATTGAATGCAGAATTCCAATCAGACACACTTGGCTTTCCAAACAAGAAGCCAGTTAGTGTGTTAATTAGAATAGGCTTTAATTAATGGGGCGGGGGGGTGGGTACTGTGCATGACAAGAACTCACTGTAACTGGGAAAGGAGAGGCCTTGGATAAGAGGCCAAGGGAGAGTTGTAAGTGTGGGGTGAGAGGAGGCCCCATTGTGGGGTTTATGACACCATTCTATCCATATGACCATGTAGGTGTCAAGGCTATCCCTGGAGGGGAAGTAATGAGCCACTTTGGTCAGCAGATCACTGAAATTAGTCTTACAGGTTGCTCAAAGGCAAAGGATAATTTACGCCAAGCATAAGCCACATTCAGGCTTGCACTATGCTCTTAAAATGGGCTGCTTGTACAAGGATGAGAGTCTTGAACCCCTCTTTGACTTGTTTGGCAGAATACATGGGGATCTAAATCCGTCCTGATGGAAGATCCACAGTTACAAATTTGAGACACCTAAGCAGGCATTCCAGCCTGCTCGAAGTATTGGTGATGGCCCAGGAAAGAGTGAAAAGCACAGACAGCAGACGTAGGATTTTAATCTTCTATATTGGCTCACTTGCTATTGGCCAGGGTTGTTTTTTTAACTTTGGGGTAGATAGATGTTTAAATATTTAATTTATTTCAGTGAGAAGGAATCATGAGTCTATCTCTCTGTGGTGAGACAAGACACTTGCAGAATGGGCCTGGTTTGGCTCCTATTGGCAACTCTAGCAAACCTACAGTTGCCTGGAGTGGTTGTTGGGAGTGGAATGGCATTCAGAGGACTGAGCCAGTGAAAAACAATGGAACAAGCTCCAGAAAGTCTGTGCGTTTGGATGTCTTTGCACCAATTGTCATTTTACATGGAGGCTAAAGCAAAGTTGCTGCTAATTTCTCAGCACAGGAAAAGATAGGTGAGATGAATTACCATGGAAAGATGCTACTGGAAAGTTAGAAACAAGCTTTATTATCTATATTGCAGAGGTGCCCAACATCTTCTAGGAGTGTACAAGCACATACAGAAGCCTGAGTCTTGGCTGGAGAGTCCACTCTTAAAAAGACAAGGAACAGATGCAACAGTTGAGCACAGAGGCAGGCTGGTAACTAGTTCCAATGGTTTGGTGACGAGTATTTGTCTCTGCATCCCCTATCACTGGTACAAAATAAAACTGTTAATGGTCAGAGCTCACAGTTGTGCACCTGTTTGCATCAGGACAGCCATCTTGTCTGGCAGCAGGATTGAACTGGGGCTGGCCAGAGTTGAGTGGGAGTCACTGCCACTTGAGCTAACGAACCAGACTTTAGAATTTGGAGTGTAACAGATTTCTGCTAGGGAGACGCTGTCCTGTCAGATATTATGGCCTCATTTAAAAAAAAAAAAAACAACCCCTCTTTATTGATTAAAATGCCCTGGATGTGGATTAATTTTCTGGTGGTTCAGGAGCTGGGATGCTGGAGACGACCTTCATTCCCTTTTCTGCCACAGCCTTCCTGTCACGTCATCGTTCTGTGCCTCAGTTTCCTGTCTGTAATGGGGGAGAATGGCACTGCCTGACCTTAAGGGGGTGGCAGAATAAATAGGTTACAGAGGCTGAAGTGCTTGGATCCTACAGTGTTGATTTGATCACCATCGTCACACTGACGGTATTTGCATGTTTCCCTTGTGCAGGGCTGCAGCATTCTCTAGTTAGATGGATGCTGCTCTTAGTGCCCCCTGGCTGGCACTAGGACATCGCTTTGTACAACAAAGAACCTCTGGATCGTGTTGTTCAGGGTCCTGTCTTGCAGCATTACATACAAGGAGACAGTTCTTGCTCCTCTGTAACAGCCCAAGATCAGGTCCCAAGGCAGGATTAATTTGTATTGATCCTGATGCGGTACTGCCCACTGTTGCGCGGATGTCTGCATTCAAAATACAATCATGGGTCACTCACTTGGCCTCCAACTCCAGCCATGGACTTTAATGGGGCTCCATTCCAAGTGCCTGCAATTTCTCAACTCCCTACTCAATGGGGCACAGCTCCGGCACTCCTAAGGGCGGAGCACCAGTTTACCACTGGGGTGAGATGGCGCTGGAAAATGAGGGTTAATATTCTCTTGCTAACTGCACAAATCAGCATTACGCAGCATCTGAGTGTCCTTAAAATAACTATGCCTCATTCTTCATGCATGATTAACATTCATTCTGGAGCCACGTGTATACACATGCACTTTCTTTCACACCAGGACACATACCATGGGAAACAGCGCCCTGCTTATGATTATTTTAAATAAAGCATTTTAAAAAATCTCAGATTTAGCAACAATTGCCATGGATACCAATCACTGAAATCGCTCTGTCACCATGGCAACACTCTCCCCATCTTGCCTATTTACCCTGGAACTGAACACATCATTTATTGTGAACGATAGGAAAGGAATGTGAAAGCAATTTTCCAAGCACAGGGAAGCATAAAAATCCTTTTGGAAAAATGTATGGTGGCTTAGACGTTGGTTTCATTAATACGGTTGTGTGTGTGCATATATAACATTGTGTGATATATGCAAGGTGCAATCTCCCCAAAATACGTTCATGAAAATTGGCCAGGCAAAATATTTCTGACCATGTAACAAAATCTATTTAAATGGTTACTGCTGACCATGGCCCTGTCACGTGATATTTTTGCACCCTGCTAAGTTCCTCAGCTCTGCATTTTGAACTGATTTTAGCACACTTAAAACCTGAGCAAGCTCTGTTAAAGCACAGCTGATTTATTCATGCCTCAAAGGGCCTCTCTTGGCCTGACGGTGCCTCTACATTTCTCTTCCGTGAAGTTGGGTCTGTCTGAGTTACCAAAGACCCAAATAAACAATACGACTCATCCTGCCAGCGTTTGTCTAGAAAGGTAAGCTTGGATTGGCCTCTGTATCTGCAGCAAGCTTGCAAGGGTCTAGTAGTCTAGTGGACAGGCAGCATTGCATAGGTGGTTCATACCTCTTGGAAATGGGGCTTTAAGTCGCCTTAATCTGTTTGCTGAGCCTGAGATTGGGGAAACTTGAACTAAATCTAGGGCAAGTGCTAGTGCCACAAGGCTGCTCTAGTTTATGTCGCCCTCAATGCTCCCTAGAGGCTGTTACTCCAGACTGGGGTCAACAGAGCACATTGTGTATCACCTCGAGCGTCAAGCAGACCTTCTGTACCCCCTGGGTGAGGAGGGCTGATTGTACCAGATTTATGCCCCTCCCAGGCCTCAGTCATTCTTCCAGCACAGGTTTTTAGTGCCTGTTCACCCCTCCAATGGAACAAAGATGGAAGAGGGTCAAGGCTGTGCCCTCTGAACTGTTTCCTGCCAAATTCAGTCTCGGTTGGTGAAATTCATCTGCAATGACCAAGTTTTTGCCAGGGTTTGAACTGGGGAGGGGAACCCACCCAATGTTACACCGATTTCCAGCAATGCCAATCTCTGCTGCTTGTGCAGTCACTATCCAGACCATGAAGTGTCTGGCCTGGGTTTCCAGTTTTGTTGCTGAAATTTGGTGGGGCTCTGCCACACACTGATTTTTTGCAGCCTGGGCTAATCCTTTCTGGGTGTCCACTGCGTGCTTCCCTGTGCAGCCTGCTGTGACTCCATTTATGTGATTTCTTTGGATCTGTTGTCAAGCTGAGCCTTGGGGCATCCAAGTGGAGTACATAAATCATCTCATGAGTGAGAGAATTGGCATCTGAAGCTGGAGTGAGACTAGGAAATAGAAGGAAACCGGCCCGTTCTCGTGGCAGTCTTCACCCGTTGCTCATTAAACTGTGTGCGTTTCCCCCACTCCTTTATTTCTCATGCTGTGATGTGCATAAAGCACAAGGAATAGAAAATTGGGGGCTGGCTAATCCTTTTTAACTGTAGAGGGTGTGATTAAATTCTGTAGCAAGAGGCTGTGTCTTTCTCCTCTGCAGGTAAAGAACATGTTACGTTGGCAGGGTATGTGGTATGTGCTAGGACAGGTTTTATAGTAAATGATGAGCCACAGCTTTGGCAGCACTCCTTTTCGGAGGCGGGGTATCCGTTTACTGGTGGCTTGAGGCACTTTTTTCAGAGGTGTTGGTGTTGCAGCTCCTTCAGCCCTTAGAAAGCTTGGCCTAGTTTTTTGTTTCAGTGGAGCACTGTGGTTGGGTTTCCATGTCTCACAGAGCAAGAAGAAGCAGAGATGCAAAAGTAGACAAAGAGAAAGAGTTGGAGAATAAACAGTGGTAGGCAGAGGTGGCTTTTGGGGTAGGCGAGGCAGGCGGGGGCCTAGGGCCCCACAGCCCCCTCCGTGAATGCGGGAGAGCTGTGCTGCTCCCCAGGGAGGAACCACCAGCCCAGGGGCAGGGCTCCCCCCCGGGCGGGGCTCTTCCACTCTAGAGCTGGGGGGGG